>JAHZND010000540.1:0-12934 GCA_027744115.1 Acrocyrtus sp. NNG-2020 | reverse complement strand
CTGTAGTATAGTTGCTTTCACCCCATTTCCCGGATGCAGCTGGGGAACAGTAAGACAACCGAAATGAATGCGTCTTTTGTTCATAAGTTTGGAAAGTTTGTGATGTCTTCATTTTATCATTTTATTATTGGGTTGGGTTTGGGTGGCTTGCCAGCCACAGCTATATAAACGATGCTGTTTCTTGAAAGTACTAAGATACTAATTTTTACGAACTTTTTCATAAATGTACAAGCACATTCAGCATTAATTACTCAAGCTTTTTGTGAAATATTTTTTCGAAATTATAAGATAAAAATTATTAACGGCAGTGGTTTTAGATTTGAGATGGGTAGTCTTTCACGTACTGCACTGTTTGTATTATGACAAAAATATGCATTTATTATGCTAAATATAATGCAACTAGGCACTACAATTTGCCTTATGCTTAGGTAAAAGTTTATTCGCGGTGTCGGATATGAAAATCAAAGTCTGCCTTAAAATGAGCTAAAACATTTCGCCAGCATAAAACCAGAGAAGATCAAAGGGCCTGTAGAAAAGATATGTCCAGCAGGATTGCATAAATTAGTTTCACAACCACAGTAGGTCCTTGTCTTAATAGTAGTGGTACTTTCAACATTTTCGCGTCCCTTGTTATGCTGATGTCCGAAGCCTCCTTTCACATCTACACATGCACCCCACTCCTTAGCTAATTTCTGCGAATTTTCATCACCGCTTTTGGTCTTCAAAGCAGTTTTTCCCCTTTGCTGTCTCCACGATACACTGAGTCCAAGCCTTAGGACATCCAAATAGGTATAAAAATTATTTATGACTAGCTGTAATTTCATTTAATGATTAAGAATGGCTTTTAACTAAAGATTTAATTAAATGCCTTAGGTACGCATCCCCGAGTAATCCTCTGCTCGCCCTGGCTCAGTACTGTTACTATCTTTTCACATCCTCCACATTTGTCTACGACAGTTACACTAGACTCAACTTTCCAACAAGGACTTGACATGTTACCGGAACATGCATAGCACTGGAGGTCTTTAAAAAATAAATTCGTATGGTACCAATAAGGTATAATTAGATCATTTCTACAAAAATGCGCGTTTACTAGGTTAATTTAGGTAAACTTATTTTACGGTATAACATACCTCCATGTCCTTCTGATGCGTTGTGTTTACTTGGAGGAGGACGCATTTACTAGTAATCTTGTTTGCCGTGCTTTAACTAAAGATTTAATTAAATGCCTTAGGTACGCATCCCCGAGTAATCCTCTGCTCGCCCTGGCTCAGTACTGTCACTGTCTTTTCACACCCTCCACACTTGTCTAGGATAGTTACACTAGAATCAACTTTCCAACAAGGACTTGACATGTTACCGGAACATTTATAGCACTGGAGGTCTTTAAAAAATAAATTCGTATGGTACCAATAAGGTATACCTAATTAGGTAATTTCTACAAAAATGTGCGTTTACTAGGTTAATTTAGGTAAACTTATTTTACGGTATAACATACCTCCATGTCCTTCTGATGCGTTGTGTTTACTTGGAGGAGGACGCACATTCGTACTAATTGCATTACATGAATCGGTACTGCACATACAAGTTGAGCCTTGATTGGTGAGAGGGTTCACTGTTTCACCCTCTTTCTTGGTGTCCTCAATGCACTTATTGATGCTTCCAAGGATAGCCATGTCACTATCGATTCCTGGGTCATAGCAGTCACCTCCAGTCTTCTCTCTTAATGCAATCTGCTGTAGTCGTGTATGAGCAGTCTCTGGTCATGTTTCCTGGAGTGCCGGATGTAATGCAAGTGTCCATATTTGCACTACAGTCCTTGGTTTGGCTATTTCCAGGTGCATCACAGTTAGCCCCATTACAAGAGTAGCATTTCAGACCTATGTAGCGAATTAAAAGATGTGGTATTGGTCAATACGCGGATTCGCATGTGTATGATTGCTGCTGAAGTACGAATCGAATGGAAATGAATCGCAAAATACCATCACTATTGGAAGTTACTCCAAGGATTAATAGCAAAACTGTGACTGTGATCGCCTGTTGTTGACGACTTTGTCCGCGGCGTAACTCAATCATCATATTTAGTATGGGAACTTTAAAAATAAAGATGCATTGGTTTGGATTGAGTAGGTTACTAGTACTAGTACATACAAGAAGCTTTCTCTTTTCATTATTCCCGTTAGCTTCAGGTTCGATTTTGTACTGGAAAATGGATGTAGGATGTGATCATGGCGTTGGCAACTGTAAATCAAAGAGGTTACCTTGTGTTTTAACATTGTACATCTGATACCATTGTTTACGATAACGTTTAAAAAAGTGACAAATGTCTGGTACAGCGTACAGCTCGCGAAGTGGTATGAAGATTTCATCACTTCCATCAACTCATCCATCACGCGGTCCTTCCTTTACACTGGAAATTAACCCTAATATATATTTTACTTTATCTTTATAACATGTCTTTAGCGATAAATCGTCATAAAATATCAAACTAATACGATTTACCCAGCAAATAAATAATTTACGGAAAATATAATTATTATATGCGATCTGTTGAAAACCGAGAAAGTAGGTATTCTACATCTTTCCCTGCAAAGAATTGCCTCTCTACAATTACAAATATTGTAATTACATTATTATTGAACATCACCTTATCAGCCTATTAAGGTCTCTTAATTTCATGAATATCTGACACAATTACCTACATGGAACATAGCAGGACAGAGAGTAGATGCTACCCGTAACTCGTGACCTTGTATTCTCCTTTCTATGCATTTATTCTGTCAAATCTCATCATTCCTTACGCATTAGCACTTAGGTACGTGCATGACTGACTTTTTAGGTGAATGTTTCTGATTTGATTAGTTTGTCCTTGACTGTTACACTCAAGTGTGGCTGCAGGCTGTATTATTGTATATATCACTGCCTGGTTTTGTAAATTATGTATCTACATTACAGCATACGTGTGGGAATGGGGATAATGCAAAAGCATGGAGACAATGTGCTTGCTTTGCTTACTGCTTCAGAAAAACATAAAAAACACTTCAGCGCAGCGTACTGATGTGATGCTTTTGAAATACACTTCAAAAGGAGTTTGGCCTTCAATTCTAGTTCATATACTGTCGGGTTGCATTTTCTACATGGATCCTTTCTAAATCGGATTCCAATTTTGCTTGTCAGTGTCAGAGAGAGTTTCGAATATTTTTCATTTTCATTTAAAATCAGTTGAGTTTGTAAGAAATGGCGGCGCAGGCGATGGACCGTTTTCGAGAGCTAGTTCCAGAAAATGTTCGGGATATGTTGGCCATTGCAGTGGTCACTGCTGGAGGCTGCTGGGTGGCAATAAAATTGACGGGATGTGTAGCTAAATGGATATCTGAAAAACGGGTTAAGTAAGTTAAAATTGACAATTTACTGAGTTGAGTTACAAATCTGTTAGCATTAATTTTCATATTCTGGTCAATATCCACTTTAAAGGAGGCGCTGGAAGAACACTCCAAAGGATGTCGTGATTCTCCATAAAATTGTTTCCGCTTATAACGCACCAAATCCGTCTCCTTTTGTACTGAAGCTGGAAACGTACTTAAGAATGGCCGATATTCCTTATGAAGTAATTCTCGGTTAAATAATTAGTTGTAAATTCCTAAAACAGTCAAAATAACTCCGTCTACTTTTGCCATTGAATTAGGTAGATCTCGGTGATGTAATGGGACCAAAAGGAAAAACGCCCTGGATTACACTGAACGGTGAACATATCAGCGACTCGCAAATTTGCATAGAGCGTTTGGCCAAGTAAGACCCCTTTATAAGGATCGATGATGTTGATTCAGGCTTACTATCATAATCTGCGTTGAATTTATCTGTTTTCACTGAAGCTCTGAAATTCACATTTTTAATTAGAAAGTTTGATAAGCGCATTGGAAAATATGGAGACAATGAGAGAGCTATCAGTACACTAGTTCGAGTGGCGCTGGATGAGCACTTTTACTGGTAGGAAATAAGCATTTCAATTCCTAATTCTAGTCAATTTTTGGAAGGATATAATGAATTTGAATTAACCTATAAAGGGGCCTGCTAATGTGGCGGTATGTACAGTCCTGGGATAAAGGATTAGGACCCGACAAGGTTTTTCCTTTACCAATTCCATTCTTCATGATGCCTTTTGTCCAGCGACTAGCCAGGAGCCTTATAATGCCATCATGCCACGCGCAAGGAATCGGTCGTCATTCTGACAAGGAAATCATACAAATAATGACTGATGACTTAAGGGCTGTGTCAAGAGTTTTGGGGAGGGTCACCATACGAAAATCTTCTGAATAGTTAGTTGCTAATGTCAAAATTTCTAAATCAAGTTAATATAAAAACTCTTTCAATCATAACGAAGGTGTATTATCACATTTTCAGCCGAGTTTCAAAACTTGAAGCAATACTGCTACAGAATGAAAGAGCTCTACTGGCCAGATTGGGATGAGCAGTGCTATAAAAAATGAAATCGTGGCAAATATTAACTGGGTGGATATGGGAATATATATAAAAACTCTTTTCAATCATAACGAAGGTGTATTATCACATTTTCAGCCGAGTTTCAAAACTTGAAGCAATACTGCCACAGAATGAAAGAGCTCTACTGGCCAGATTGGGATGAGCAGTGCTATAAAAAATGAAATCGTGGCAAATATTAACTGGGTGGATATGGGAATATACTTATTGGGGACAAGACCAAAGACAAAATTATTGGGAACAGTGGGATATGACTTCCAGTTCTACAGTGAAGGGAAAATTGAAATATCTATAGATTTATTAAACTACATTGTGAAGTATTTGTATAATATCCCGCCTGAGGCCTGAGTAAACTCAATTTATTTGTTTGCTGTTAGCTTTGTTTTTAGCGAATTTACTAGTTTTCGTTTTATTCCACGAGTGGCATACAGTATAGGTACCTACATATGTATATTTGGAGCAGAAAATGAATTTTCACCGAAACCGTAAGGTTTCGTTTTGCGTAAATGCTGCAGCAAGGTTATTTGGTTTTGACCGCTAGTGAAACGGTGTGGCTTAGCCTAATTACTAACCTAACCTCGATGAAAACTTTGGGTGTGGTTACGGGAGACGACCTTAAGACCTGTGCGAAACGACGAGGTTATCACACGGAAGGAGCAGCCATGACCACTGTAGATAAGGAGACCCTTAAAGGGTTTGAGGCCCAAACTCAAAATAAGGAGAAGGATATAGAATGCGAAAATGTTACGAAAGACAAATGCACCAAAGATGAGAAGTACAATGGAGCTGACGGAAGTGTACATGCTGTAGCAAGGTTATTTGGTTTTGACCGCTAGTGAAACGGCGTGGCTTAGCCTAATTACTAACCTAACCTCGATGAAATCTTTGGGTGTGGTTTTACGGGAGACGACCTTTGCACCTGTGCGAAACGACGAGGTAATCAACGGAAGGAGCAGCCATGACCACTGTAGATAAGGAGACCCTTAAAGGGGTTGAGACCCAAACTCAAAATAAGGAGAAGGATATAGAATGCGAAAATGTTACGATAGAGTCAGAAGTTTATTCTAGCTTGCTTTTGCAAATCAGACAAATGCACCAAAGATGAGAAGTACAGTGGAGCTGACGGAAGTACTCGCGGTGTGCTGTGGATTTTAATACAAAACAAGCATTTTGAGAAATGAGAATTGTCAAACGGAATCACCCATTCATCAGTCACATTAGCAAAAACTTCCCTGACATTTATCTATTATCTATAATGTAAAAATCATTAGGTAATGGAACTTTGTTCCCGGCTCTCCTGCACTCTTGTATTTTCTGTATGCTGAGATTTGTAAGCGTGACATTACTGATAATGCACATTTGGGCAGACGTTGTGTTGCACTTAACCTTGACTATACTTGCTCTGACCATACAGTGTGGGAATCTGATTTTTTTGGCTTACATATGGCAATGGTATTCCTGGTGGTACACGAGAGCCGGTTACGGTTCCGAGATTGGAGAATTGTCTTTGCGTGTGAGATGACTCGTGTTGCGTTAATTACCTACCTAGTTGAAAAAACTGATCTTTTATATATGGTTAGGTATAGACTGTAAAGACATATATTTATGCTATGTTGGCCGCACTTTATCTTTATGCTGAAACTTTGGGCAAAAGGAAAAATAGACATTACATAATCCACCTCGGATCCACATGAAGGAGAAACTGTGCTTTAAAGCTAGTCTTCTAAAGTGGGCACCAACCACAGTCAATCAATTTAAGGAAAAGCTCAAGAAATTTTGGCAGAGATTTTAATTTGGGAGTGCAACTACACTAGTGGCAATTACGCAGGTAAATAGTTTTCATAGTTTTACTGGGCGCAACAGTTGATTTTTTCGCTAAAACTCGGTTTTCTCCCAGTTAGACATAATGGCTTCAGGAGACTCAAAAGTGCTAACTGCGGTAAGCATCGCGAGTGGAGTTGCTGTTGGTGGTTGGATGCTTCACAGAATCACTGACTACATAAGTGGATCTGGTAGTCGTCGAAAATGGGTTAGCGTTTTGAGTTCATTTATGTATATTTCATTTTTTTAAAGAAAATATTATAGTTGCTTAATGGCATTAGCGAAGAAATCTGATTTTCATGAATTTATTGTAGGATGATGGACTTGTCAATAGTGCCAGACTTCAGTAAGTGCAGTATCCCTCGTTTTAAGTGCTGATATAATAGCGTTTTAAGTGCTGATAAAATAATGGTAATTGAGGTATTAAGGAAGATATTAAGAATTACCTTTTTTATAACAGAGAAAAAATGAAGGAATGGCCCAAGGATACCGTAATTTTGCATGCATTACCTCGGGGCAAACTAGCACCTCACTTTTCCCCCTTTGTTCTGAAACTGGAAACATTCCTGAGGATGCACAGAATTCCTTACCTTGCTAAGCCTCTCTTCAGTCTCTTCCATACTTTCATTACCAAAGAACGATTGATTGGTTCTATAATTCCATTTACCTTTATTTAAATAGTTTGATAGCGAATTTCCAAAAGGAGAGAAGGCAAAATTACCGTGGATAACGTTGAATGGAAAGCACTACACCGACTCCCAGCTTATTATGAAGTTTCTGACCAGCAAGTTCAATTTGAAACCCCAAGGAAGTTACAGTGAAACGGATAAAGTAATTGGAACAATGGCAAGAGTAATGGTGGACGAGCATATGTTTTGGTAAGGCATTGGTCATCATTTTTATCAAGCAAATGCAATTGTTTATTGGAATTAATTCAACATTTTTTGCAGGGGGGTGCTTTTGTGGAGATATGTGTACGCCAAAGGGGACTACGTCAAGGAAATAATGTATGATATGACGGATAGTGAGCTAAAAGCATTTATAAAAATGACAAACGACAGGTATTCCGAGTTTGCATGGTATCAGGGAATAGGGCGTCACTCTCAGAGTGAAGTGATAGCCATTACGCTTGACGATATAAGAACTATTTCCAAGTTACTTGGATCCAAGAGATTTATACTGGGAGATGAGCCTTGTGATGATGACTGTTCTGTTTTTGGAATGTTGGCTATGTTCATTTGGAATGATGTGAAATCGCCATTTACGAAAGTTATCAATGGTAAGAAAATTTTGCAATGCAATGCAGACCAAAGTGTATATCTGATGTCATCTATTTAATTGAGATTACGTATTTTATAATACTATTAGATTCGATTTACTGAAAATTGTTTCCTTTTTGTAGAGGAACTGCCCAACATAAAAGAATACTGTTTGAGAATGAAGGAAATGTACTGGGAAGATTGGGATGAAGTTATAAAAGCGGTCTGAAGCTTTTTAAATTCCTTTGAATTAGTAACCATCTACGAGAGGAGGTGATTCTAAGGAAATGTAAAAGTATTTGGAAACTAAAAAGTTCTCATAGATGATGATATGTGTTTGCTATCCATACCGAATCTATATTACTTACGAATTGGCGTGCTTCATTTAAATTCTTACTAAAAGTTGTAATTAAATGTTATAATTGAATACCAGTAATTACTAGTACATATCTAAATGGAAATTTCAACTAGTGCCTGAATTATTCATTTACTGTGGCTTAGGTTTTTTTTCGCTAAAATAAATGTTGTACTCTGTAGAACCTCATATCACTCTCTTCTACACTCTCGCAGTTTCTATACGTACGGTGCAGGCAGGCTGACACTATCATCAGCACAACAGTATTTACCATGCACATTTGAGCACATGTACGTGTTGCATGTTGCATTTGACCTTGACTTTCCCTGTTCTAGCTGGCAATTTGCAATAAGACTAGGACTAGTCGAGAAGTACGAGTGTGAGAATCCGAGATCTTTTTGACATATGATTTGGCACAACTATATGTAAGAAATGGGAAATGCCAACTAGCAGTACACTAGAATTGACCGTATGTATGGTCCCATCTGAGATTGGTGATTTACCCATTTAGGGGACGTGTCGTGTAAATTGTTTGCGAGAAAATGATCTTTTGTACACGGATTGCTGGATTACACAAAGATATCTCTGGTATGCTTGCTCACGTCAGCCCATGCTCAAGCTGCAAACGGAAGAAATAGACATTACATAATCGATCTGGGTTTCTCTGTTCCATAAAGTCGGAAACAGGTAGAGGTAATCAAAGTAATTGCACCATTAGGCAGGTGTTTCATTTTGGAAACTATAGATTCTACCAACGGAGGGATAGCGACATCTAAAGCAGGAAAAAGTTCTGTAATTTGACATCCGTAAGCCATATACATATTTTGTTTCAAGAATCTGTGAACATTATATGCATGTAGGTACGTACGTGTTCTTTACATTTTTTGTGATGTCTAGATATAGAAATGTCTTCAGTGGAGTCAAAAGTGACAACTGCAGTATGTATTGCAAGTGGGGTTGCTGTTGGCGCTTGGATGCTTCACAGACTTGCTGACTACATGTATGGACCTGGTGATCGCCGAAAATGGGTTAGGATTTGGTTGTCCATTACAAAAAAAATCCCTACCCATTGAGAAATAAAATTTACTTTTTTGTATTTAAGGATGCAAGTTTCGCCAATGACAGCAAGTTTCAGTAAGCTGTTTTATCATAACTTTATAATGATATGGCTCACTCACTTCTCGTACTCATTTTCCAGTATTTTTTTCTTGCAGAGAGAAAATGAAGGAATGGCCCACCGATATAGTAATATTGCATGCAATCCCAAGGGGCAAATTGGCACCTCACATATCTCCATTTGTCTTGAAACTGGAAACATTCCTAAGGATGCACAGAATCGCATACATTGTAAGACTCAAGTTTCGTCTTACCATCTACTAACGAATAAGCATTATCATTGATTTGAGCCCATAAACTCACTTGATTTTCAATTTTTTTAAAACAGTATGACAGTGAGTTTCCCAAAGGAGAAAAGTCGAAAATGCCATGGATTACGTTGAATGGACAGCATTATACTGACTCCCAATTCATAATAAAGTTCTTAACAAGCACTTTCAATTTGAAGCCCCAAGGACCTTATAGTGAAGCCGATAGAGTAATTGGAACAATGGCAAGGTTGATGATGGATGAACACTTGTTCTGGTAAAGTTGGGTCGAAATTGCAACATTGCGTCAACACAAATAATATTTATGTCGTAAAAGTAGCAATAAGCAGAATTATTTTTCTCGAAGGGGACTGCTTCTTTGGAGATATGTATATGCTAAGGGAGAACAAATGAAGGAAATGTTCCCCGATATGCCTGAGAGTAAACTAAACGCGTACATAAAAATGATGCACGAGAAGTACACCGAGTATGGCTGGTATCAGGGAATTGGGCGTCACTCCCAAAGTGAAGTGATAGACATTACGATGGAGGATCTAAGGACCATTTCCACATTACTTGGATCCAAAAGGTTTATATTGGGAGATGAGCCATGCGATGATGATTGCGCTGTTTTTGGAATGCTGGCTCAGTTCATTTGGAATGACATTAAATCACCATTTACGAAGGTCATCAATGGTAAGAAAATTCCACAGGATAATTAGTTAGATATTATAAAAATAACTTAATTAGATGAAGTAAAATTGTGATTTTTTTCTTTAGAAGAGTTACCCAACATAAAAGAATACTGTCTGCGAATGAAGGAAATGTATTGGGAAGATTGGGACGAAATTATTAAAGCAGGAATGAAGACATAAGATTTTTCAAAAGTAACTAGTTCAATAAGGGAGATGTAACAGCTTTACTCTGCAGTTATAGTACCATTCTACGAGAAAGATTTTACTACACCATATTTTAAACCAATTTAATAAAAAATGGATGTGGATTGGAAGCAAGCCTAATAAATTTACCTAACAAAAATATAGTAGCAGCTAGCAGAGTCAGATGCAATCTTAGAATAACGGAGACCTCTAAGAATACCAAACACCAACGGAGAACTGAAAACAGCAAGACATTCTCCTCGAGGTCGAGGTACATTAAGTATGCATGATGCATCAAAGCAAAAGTGTTTGTATTTGTACTTTGCATATTTATTTAATATTGCGTTCACTTAAAAATTAAGGTCAGGTCAAGTATTTTTAAAAAAGTTCTTCAATTCCAGCAGTGCTTTCACCTGGAGGTATTACTTGGTATCTTTCCGTTTCCCCTCCTTTTGCCAGGATCTCCTGCAAGAGCGCATGTCTACTTTGCTTCTGACCGACAGTGATGTAACGATCGTCCTCTTTCCCGAAGCTTTTGCTTTTCAGTCCCAGTTTTTGTGCAATCCTTTGAATATTAAAATTTTAGTTAAAGGCTAAAAGCGATTACGGATCTTACGTTAGGCTAAAAACGACTTCATTTTTGCAATCAATTTTTCTTACATATGAATTTCTTTCCTTTCCTCTTTGGAAAACTCGCTGGAAAATTTAAGGTCTTGTGGGAAGCCAATACTCTGGTGTTGTTTTAAGAGATCACGGATTTTCTTAGAGAAATCTTTGAAGGTGTTACCTAGTCCAAGCCTGCTTTTTCCCACAACTCCATCCACACTAATATAATCCGATTTATGTACATAATATAGCAAATTTATTTATATATGAATATCATAAAATGTATAGTGAAGGGATGATTTGTAAAATTACAGTTATAAACTCAAAGACTTTACACTACCTAATTGCTTCATGAATTCCCTGCTGGTGCTTCCCTAAACCACCACCACTCCACCCCATCAATTTAAGTAGCTTATTGCCGATATTGTCCTCTGAAATACCTTGTTGCCCAATGGAGGCTGTGCCGTCAATATCATTCTTAGCAATTTCCTTTCCGTAGTTTCCATCATGTGTTTCTCGTTCCTTCACCTGCAGATAGGTAGGTATTCAGAATTTTTGCTCATCGTAAAGTTTATAGTTATAATTAAACATGTCTTAATTTTCAATTTTACAGCATTTAAAATTCCAATTCCATACCACAAAAGTGTAGCAAAGCTTTTGCAGAGCCTTAAGACTCTGTTTTGCAGCATCACTTCGTGCACTTTGTTTACTTGAATGACGCTCACTTGAAAAAGTAACGAGTTGACTGGCGATGGTATACGAGCACCTATTTTTGAAAAATAATTATTATAAATTAAGCTAGCTAGAAATAAAGTAAAACTAATGTTGTCCAATTGCTTTGCAAGAAATAAAAATCTCACTAACGAGTAGTTTCCTTCGGATTCCTGGAAATCATAGCTGACTGGAATGTGCGCTGCAGAGCATGATCTATGTATAATACAAATTGCCGACTCCCCATTGTTGTATAGCTGGACAAGTAAAATCATGTTGCGGATATCACTAGTAGTATTGCAATTGTTACTACTTCGATTAAAATCTCGTTCTTTTATAAAATAAATACACAGCAAATTTTAAATTTACGATTTTGATACGAATTTTGGAAACGAAGGAAGAAGAATAAAATAAAATTAAATTCATAACTTAGGGAAAATTTAAGAAAGATTTTTATAACGCAGCTCTCACTTTTCTGGAAGCTTCTTCCTGGACCATAGGAATGAGGTGAGCTATCGACTGTGCCTGAGATCGAAGGTGGTGCTGACTTCATTGACTCTTTGAAATGAGTTTTAACGGTGTCTCGTACTGGATCATCTTATTAAAATGAAAGATTTTAAAATAAAGTATACTTGTTTTCCTCCACTCGAATTTAAAAATGTTATTTTATTGGGGTTTAATATTACATACGTATATTTGTAGTTGAACGAACTTCAGTTGACGCACATTTTGCGTGTGATCCTATAATTTTGCCGGTGCGATTTTTCATACAAAAGTAATTTAAATTAATATATGATATTTTGTACTTTTTATTAGATGTTAGATATTATTGAATGAAACTTATTCGCATTTAAACATTTTAATCATATTCAATAATTTAAATACAAGATACAAGAAATAAAAAAGCATTTTCAAAAGTATGTAGTATCAACCTCTTTTAAATTAAAATGTACCGTATAATGCAAGTAAAATCAAACGCATTACAGTGAAGAAAGGTACTATACTGAATGTATAAATACATTCTATTAATATTATAGTCATATTTTTTAAAAATTAGATGCCTTTAGTTTTTCTTTCAGCAGCATCTGAAGCCTTAACAAAGGTGCGCTGTAGCCGAGTTTTCTGATTCTCCCGATAAGATTCAACAATACCGACGGACAGTTCACCAACCAGTTCCATCGTCGCATCAGGATATCTGTTCAAATCATATTTAAACGTTCATTGACATTATTTAATTTAATACATTAATACATGTTATTTTGCATAGGTAATATTGATTAAATAATGTTCGAAAAAAACATGTCAAGTGCAAAGTCGCAATCCAAAATCGGCATAAATTGGCACTGACATTAGGCTGAAATGCGCTTTCAGGTTCAAATTCTGATCCTCAAAATGAGGATCAGGTAGGATTTGACGATTTAAGACACTGGGTTTGATTAAAAC
>JAHZND010000539.1:0-46044 GCA_027744115.1 Acrocyrtus sp. NNG-2020 | reverse complement strand
TTTTGTCTTCCATGAATTTTCATGGCTAATGAGTGTCAACGCATTTTTTGAGAGGATTGGTGTTTGGAAAATGATAAGGAATGACTCCTCAGTGCACATATACAGGTGTTTGTTAAAGTTATTATTTTGACAACTGATAGAGAACGGAGGACTAAAGGAGACTTTTAGATGTTTCTTTGCCAGAAGCTGCGAATTTTTTTTGCATTCATGTCTTCCATGAATTCTTAAGACTAATGAGTATCAAACGCATTTTTTGACAGGAATGGAGTACGGAGAATGATAAGGAATAGCTAATGAGTGTACTAGCGGTACTAGCTCATTGTCAAAATAATAATTTTAACAAACACCTGTATATGTGCACTGAGGAGTCATTCCTTATCATTTTCCAAACACCAATCCTCTCAAAAAATGCGTTGACACTCATTAGCCATGAAAATTCATGGAAGACAAAAGTACAAAAAGTTTTCCCAGCCCAGGGGTCATTCGAACCTGTTGCCTATGCGCTAAAGTCTAAGGGTTGCACCACTACGCCATGGTGACCTATTGAGATTTTGAAATTTCAAAAAAGTCCCATTTATCCTCCCTGACTTCTATTGCAACATTTTCAGAGAGAATTTATGATCTTGAATATCTCCAGACAATAATGTTGCATAGTGACTGGTAACGCTAATCATTGGGTCATCACAAATGCTTTCAAAATGAGATAAACCATATTTAAAAATTAAAATTAATGTAACAGTTTCCGTGTGCACTATGGAAAACGTAGTCTGCTGATTTGCAGAAAATCGGACAAATAACTTTGTAAAGGACAATTGAGTAAGTTTAGATTGTGAAATGAGTTCAGTCAGAATCGTGTTCAGCGTACTCGAGTTAGTTAATTGGTGTGAATTAGACCTCAGAACTCAAAGTGCAGTTGGCGACTTTTCCTGGTTAGGTAATGCGTGATTCTGTACGAGCTCACTCTGCTTTGCCTGCATGGGCTACACACGTACACTGCCATATAATTCTGCTACTATTTACGCCAATGCCCACAATAGCCCAGTGGTTAGAGCTATATTCTCGAATGTGTGCGCTCCGTGTTCGACCCATAGTTTGAGTACGCTATTTGTTGCTCTTAATAGCAGCTCTCCTTCACGCCTTCAAAGCAATCTCTTTCGTTTTCATTTTTCACTTTCAGACTGAGCGCAATTTCGGTTGTTTTTTTAAAATTACTCTTCTGAGCCGATGTGTAAAAAATAAAAACACATTTTTGACCAGATTTTTAAAAGAAAATTCAGCTCTATCGAGCTGATGTTGGCCATGGCTAGATCGAAACGCAAAATACAATGACATCCTCCTGCTTAACTTTGCGAAACGCTGCATTGCCCCGATTGTGCTGAAATTTATAATTTTACCGAATTTTAGGGTCCTGAATCCGAATATCACATGTTTTGGTCGTGATCAAACTTCCTCTCCAGAAGCAAATTGTTTTAAAAAGGCCATATCAACCTAAAATTTATGCAGGATTTTGTAGTTCCTGGATTTCAAGGAGGAAAATTAAATTTCAAAGTCGATATTCGAAGTCATTTCAAATTTGGATAAAATAATGAATTTCAGCTAAATTAATCTGATACATTTCTCCATTTCTGGACTCAATTTTTTTAGATAAGTCTTCAAGCTGGCTCGCCTCCAGTTGAGTCAAACCCTTCGGTGCACGTACGTCACCTTTAAANAAATTAAATGTCAAAATCGAAATTCGAAGTCATTTCAAATTTGGATAAAATAATGAATTTCAGCTAAATTAATCTGATACATTTCTCCATTTCTGGACTCATATTTGCTCTGTATTATAACATTTGACTCCATAAATGAGAAATTTCGAGGTAAATTTAGCTGAAATTCACTATTTCACCCGAATTTGTGATTCCGATTCCGATGCTACCATGATTGTCAATGTACGTAGTAGCCCAGTGGTTAGGGCGACGTTCAGGAATGTGTGCGTACCGAGTTCGATCCCCATTGGGAATGTTATGTTTTTGCTTTTAATAGTACCTTTGCTCTACGCCTCCACATTACTCGCTTTCGTTTTCTTTTTTCACTTTGCTTTCAGACGCAATTTCGGTTGCTTTATAAAAAAATTGCTCTTTGGAGCCAATGTGTAAAAAATAAAAACAGCTTCTTGGCCTGATTTTTTAAACCAAAAGCAGCTCTATTGAGCTGATGTTGGCCGTGGCAAGATCGAAACGCAAAATACAATGGTATCCTTCTGTTTTACTTTGCGAAACGCTGCTTTGCCCCGATTGTGCTGAAATGTATAATTTTACCCTATTTAGGGTTGTGAATTCGAATATCACATTTTTTTATCGTGATCAAAGTTCTTCTCCAGAAGTAAATTGGTTTAAAAAGCACATCATATCAACCTACAATTTATGCAGGATTTTGAAGTTCCTAGAATTCAGGGAGAGAATTAAATGTCAAAATCGCATTTCGAAATCATTTCAAATTTGGAAAAAATACTGAATTTCAGCTAAATCAACCTGGTATTTCTCCATTTTTGGACTTAAATTTGCTCTGTATTATAACCTTTGACTCCATACATGAGAAATATCAAAATAAATTTAGCTAAAATTTGCTTATCCACCCAAATTTGTGATTCTGATTCCGATTATGACATTTAAATTTCTTTTTGAGGTCCAGGTACTCCATAATTCTTGAAGGAAATTGATCGTGGCTAAAAACCATATGTGATATTCGAATTCAGGACCCCAAAATTAGGTAAAATTTTAGAATTCAGCACAATCGGGGTGAGGCAGCGTTCTGCACAGTTAAGTAGGATGCATCTGTATGAATCGATAACTGAATTTTAATAGTTGCAATATGTGAACTGCTTCTTTTACTAGGCACTTTCGCATACGCATGCGCAACTGGCCTTTTTCACTAGTTGGTAAATAAAATAATTGAAGGCACAATCAAAGTAATGCGGTCAGCCAAACGGTGAAGACAAACGTTACAATTATTTATGACAGAAGTACGGGCAAAATTAAATCAGAAAGTTTATTTTATTTAGACATTTTAGTACAATAATAAGTAAAACAGACTTCCAAAATAAAGAAATGATTCACATGATTGTTTGCTTCCGTCGGATAGACTCTTTTAATTAGCTATATACGGCGATTCTTGCGTTGCTCCTTCCCCCAAGCTATATCTTTCTCCTTTTGTTCCTTAGACTTTTCCTGCAATAAATTTTAAAAAATCAAAACAATTATTAGCAATGATGTTTTATTCAGAAAGCGTACATTTTCAAACTCTCTCTCTCTCTCTGAATAAGTAAAAGTTTAGAGATTAAAGATTTACAGGTTTCGACAAAACGGCTATTGCTATTGCCAGTAGAACTATAGCCAGGCGGACTATTCCCACAAGATTCATATTTGTTTGCTGTTTTCCCTATTTTTAGCAACAAACCAAACATACGTTTCCTTCCCTGTACAATTTATTCTCTGAATTCAACTCCCGTCAATAATCCAAGAGACGTGACTAAAAATTACGTAAAGCATTAAAACGATGAAACATCGCGGAGGAAGATCAAAATTTTATGGATATATTTTATAGCTAATTTGACTTTGGCTACCTTTGTTTGTTTGCTCGTTTTATTTATGGAATTTACGATGGTGTATAGTTAATGATTTAATAAAATTACTAAAGTAATGGATACATAAATACTAAAAATTAGCAAATTATTGTTCCGAAGTTTATTTACGATAACAATTTAATTTGCCATTAAGAAGCAAAAATGTAAATATTGATTAAATTACTTCATGGTCCAAGTCTTAAATTTAAAATCTAATGCAAAATCAATAAATTTACATTCATAATTGCAGTTGAGTTTACTTAAATAATGCGTTTTTGTGACAAAAAATCCATGATCAGCACTGCTGCTCCTTTGTAACAGTGACTAGCCGTTTGAAAATATTTATAGGAGAATAAATCAAAGCTCCTGTTTTTTCAAAAAATTAACTTATCCCCATCACAGCCAAAAATGCAATGAATATAGTACTTAAAATGCATGTATCTTTAACTGGCACTCATTCGTAAATTCAACTTTGCTAAAATTTACTTAGTAGCTAGCATAAACTATAGCATGAACAAATGTGAACATGTAAGCTACACAGACTCTTTATCAGCTAGAAAAACGAAGAACGATGCTGCGGCGCCCAAAAACTGAAAAAGATTAATACAACAATTAAAGGAGAATGGTAGAGAGAGAGAGAGCTGAAATAATAGTTTTAAAAATACAATTACCCGAATAAGAAAAGCGCTGCTGATAAGAAACTCATCTTGACCAATGCCAATGGGCTGCTTTTCAATTTCATACAGTGTCATAAGAACTTTTTTGATTGAATCTGCGGATTGATTGTCTTCTTGAAGCAGTATCGCTGTCAGACGGGTAGTCAGGTTTTTATTCTAAACAGAAGAGAATGAATGAACAAGTATATATTCTAATAATTGTATAAGATTTTTTGATAATGCTTACAAGATTAAATGTTGCAACAGCATAGTAATAGGTGTAAGCAAATTTAGCAATTGTGACTGCTGTGACTCCGGTCGTTAGGAAAGTGTAGTCGTCATTGAGTAACTGGAGCATAAAGTGGCAGAGTAGTAGCAGATTGTGAATATGGAGAAGGCAAAAAAGTCCACCAAAGTTCGAGTGAATTGCTTGTGCAGCATTTCTTATTTCCGCTAAATTCTCTCGCACTTCAGTAATGCCAGTAGTGAACGTGCTCATTTCGTTTTCTCCTATCAAAAACTGCCTATACATTCCCTGCAAACATATTGCAGCTAACATCATGATATCAAGCATAGCTGTATTTACAATGGAGCCTCAGAAAAGCATCGACACAGAAAATAATGACAACGGTATAGATTCGACTGGTTGATGTTCAGCACCGTAATACTTTTCGTACAAAATATCAGTTGCGTTATTAAGATTTCGAGCAGACCATATCAGAAAAAAGTGCCCTGCTCGAAACGAATGATCCGCAACCACTCTTGTCACACTCCAGCCCTTTACCTGAACACTCCCGTTTAAAGAGATTATGCCGCAAATAAGTAAACCTATGATTCCTAAAGCAGTAACGTAGCGCCTGTCCTGTTTGACAATAGACGTGTTAAAATAATTACAATATCGATCAAAATGGCTAAATGGCATCATTTAGTACAAACATCATCATAGTATTATTACCTTCTTTGTATGTGGGGAGCCTGGTTGTTTCATGTTTGTTTTGAAACTGCATTGCCACTTTACAAATCCTTCACTGGGTCGTGCCAGTATGTACAGAAAAGTTAATTTTGTAAAAAGATGAACCAAGAAATATCCAAGGGTTAGGTATTTTACTAAGTCTCGATCGGAGACAAAGTCTAACAGGTAATACTTTATTGCATCTACTCTTTCAAGTATAGCAAATGTACTTGCGAAGCCAAACAATAACTGCAACAACATTTAAATTTTGAAATGTGAATAGGTAACTGAGCTGTAATAGGTTGCATGGATAATTTATCTGAAATGTTGTATGCATGAATTGTAACTGAATTATCATTGTACCTTATTAGTATATTTGCAAATAGTAGATGACCCCATTAGCTCTTCCCTGGTACTGGGGTTAACTCCAATATGATACAAAAACTCTAGATAATATTGCAAAAGGAGCGGCGTTGCTACTTTCTCATCACCAGTATCCACAATATTTTTTCGAATTGTGCGCTTCCTGAACGTATGGAGTCCCCACCTGGTACTGACTGTGAAGGTATATCCGTTGGCGAGCTATTTCCTTGTTCCATTTCCAGCGACAGCGACCTTACTGTAATCTGTAGTGGAGACCTAATATGAAAATTGGCTAGTCTAGATGCCAATTTCTGCTGACGTCGCTTACTCATTTTATAAGATCTTTATGTTAAAAAGTAGCTGCTATTGCCATTAATAATGGCTTTACTTTGCGAGTCCGGGTCTAAGCTGGAGCAATTTTAGCAGAATTTTAAACTTGGCTTTACGATAAAGTACGTAGTGGTACAACTACAGGTGCTCTTCCTAACAGTTGTGAATACAATGACTCTTTCGGAGTTTCTACTTATTGTAGATATTTGACGTGTACTTATTTCGAATTATTCAATTTTTATGAAATTCTAACTACAAGTTCGATTTCGAGAAACAGTGGGACACAAATGTTGATTCAACTGCAGTACTACCGTGAGAAGTTCCCTGGAGAAATTGTGTCTTACTGCCTTTTTTATTTTATATTATAAAGCGATCATTGTTTTTAAAAGAAAATACTTAAACAAGCACATTTCCGGAGGATAGCATAGGGCTTTTCATTGAACCCTCATGGTTTATATACATAGATCTCTCTTTATGCTTCGAGAACTAAATTTCAGGTCGCTTTGTCACGCCACGCTGCCAAATTAATATTGATGGCATAAACAATGCTGCGTCAAGTTTATTTGCTTATATGAAATGGCTAAAATGATACATATCAGGTTTATTTACGTGGATGTGTCAACTTTAAACCAAACATGTCAAATTTTCATTTACTGCTTGATTGGTTTGCTGTTGCTGTTATTTTTCAGAGAGCAACTCGAATAGAAATAAATTTTGTAAAATCAAAAGCAGCAGGTCTTTTTTTGACATGTTACTGAAATAAGGTGACTCCTGACTCAAAAATGGCAAATATTCAAACCATGGTAAGTTTTTTTTAATTGAGTCCTGGACTAGCAAGGTAGTTAAATCAAATGTGATGAATTATAATTTGCAATTTCAGGCCAGTGCATTGACGACGGTGAATGTGGACACGAAGTAGTTTGTGCCGAGAATATATGCCGCTGTGCACCCTCCAGAATTCCAGACATTGAAAAACACTGCAAACTGGATTTTGGCCAGGCTTGCTCGTCAAATAATGCCTGCCACGGAAAGTTTATCTGCGTCAACGGGAAATGCCAATGTCCTCCAAACCATGTGCCCTACAGTGATAGATGTAGAATACTTGCCGGAAATATCTGCGCAAGTTCCAGCAATCCATACAATCTTCCCTGCACCGACAACGCGACTTGCAATAATGGAGTTTGCACCTGCAATCCAAACTTCAGAGCTGAAAATGGAAAATGTGCGGGTCTCTACGCTTCTGATTGCAATGGCAATGCTGCACCATGCCATAGCGAAAAACATCTCGTCTGCGGTACTATAAATTTATGCACTTGCAAAGAAAATTTTATGTACAACCCGGGATACAAAGTTTTCCAAGGTTTGATAGGCCAGTCATGTCAACCTGGAGACGATCTGCATTGTGTAGGTAGTTCAATCTGTGTCGGAGGTTTCTGTGGTTGCCCCAGTGGACAAGAACCATCGGAAGATAAAACGAGATGTATTGATAGAGTAAGTGGTGGAGGCGGCGACGGCTGCAATTGTAACTGTAACTGCAACTGTCAACCGGCGGAGTTACCGAAACACAAAGAATCGTAAATAATTTAGACATAATTTGATGTTTTCTCTTAATTTTGAAATAACTTTTTGTGGAAACTAAAAAAATACTCTTGGGAAAATTAAATTGAGGACGTGCACACTGCTAAGACTTGTACTCAAGTCAGTAGCGAAATGAAATTACCTAGTTAACTGCAGAGGTTCTCACAAAGCGAAATAGCATAATCTGTATACGTAGGTAAGGTAAGCCACTAAAATGTTTTCTGGGTTCTGCCAACATCACACTAAAAGCATACGGCAATGATCACACCACAGTTCACAACACTCGTAAACATTCCATTAACAAATAGGAAAGGGGAATTTGTTCTGAAAATTAAAGCCACTCACACAAGTCAATTACCAAATCAGTTAAATTAAAATGACTCCAATAATTCAACAAAACGCAATAAAGCGCTTTTTAATTTTAGTATCGGCCCAGCTCCAGCTGCTCTACCCCAGGAAACTAAAAATCATCCACGTTTTCTCTATGCCGTTTTGAAAATATGAATAAAATAGTTTTAAACTTTATGTAATAAGCGTAAACTGCGAATGTCAATAATTAATAATTATGCAATCATTTTCTATGAATGGTTGAGAATAGAGCAGTGCGTAATAAGTAAAATTTTCCGATCATTCATTTTCCAATTCCAAAGACTTTGGTTAAGCTCGCGTCTTTAAAGTTTAAAAATAAAAACGTGGAAAAATAACAACTCAATAAAAAGCTCGTAAAATGGGAAGATCCTACTCATGCCAACACCAGATGAAATTTACGAGTATTCCTTATTACAGAATGAGGTTAAGCAAAGTTCAGTGTGTGGCTTACATAATAAATTTATTTAACTGAAATCTCAAGCCTAGCAAAGTTTCATACCAATGTCAAGGCAAAGTTATAAATTTGTAATGAAAATATTTTTAAAAAATTACAAAGACGAAAACGTGCACAACTTAAAAGGATTTGCTTTATTGACAGTGCGTTTTTTGTAAAGAAAAAAAGCTGACGGTAATTATTAATGTGAGGTCCAGTAAAGTACAATCTTTTAAGTGATGAGATGGTGTCAAAGTTTTATGAGTTTCTCGCAAACCGTTCCTTATTCCTTGTTTGGCCAGTTAATGAAAGTGGGAATTGACAGCGAATAGCCATACGCACAAATTTACATAACACTGCAAAATTTAAGTTGGCAAGTCGGTGACCTATATAAAAGCTGAGCGTGAGTGGGAGCTTATCATCGAGTCTTCAACTACCAACTTCAAGGCAAAGTCATAGTTGCTTACCCCGTTCCAGTATCCCTTAAACTTTTTTGTAATCGGTAAGTTAAGAAATTTTAAACTAATTTTCAGGCTTTTAAAATTTGAACGAATATTCTGAAGAGCTCGACGTGAAAATGGTAGGTCACTGTGTACTCGTTAAAGGAGAGCACGAGGAAGGGCACACTATCAGACACTACTTCAGACGCTTTGAGCTTCCGGATGACGTCAGGCCGGAAACTGTCATTTGTAATTATGCTGGAGAAGTTATCCGCTTAACAGCTCCAAGGGTGGGCGAGGGTGAGGAAAAGGAGGAGAAAAACTGGAAGGAAAAAACTATTCCGGTTGGAGTACCTGAAAGGCGTCCCACAGGAATTTCAGCGTACGACCAGTGGAAGAGGAAGCAGCAGTCTAGTGCTAGCGCTCTCTAAATTAACCGGAATATTTTAGCAGTTCCAGCTAAAATAACAATATGCTTACGTGATACTTTACCTTGCATTTGTAGAAAAATAAATTTATTGCAAAATGTTTAAATAACCAGGTAGTATTCACAATGATAAGAAATTATAAAATCATAAATGTGGTTTTCAAATATGATGATAAAACATCCTGCCATCCTGGTTCCCAAATTTAAAAATATATATTTTCATGGAAGGCTAGTCTAAATGCGTTTCTTCTGGTCACAAAATTAGCTAAAAGCGGGCATTCTTGCGTTGTTGCTTTCCCCATGCTACATCCGCATCCTTTTGTTCCTTTGACTTTTCCTGAATTAAAATGGAATAATCAGATATATAATTAGCAGCAATTGTTTTACTCAAAACGTACACATTGCAAATTTTCTATAGGTGAAAGTTTTGAGAACAAGGATTTACAGGCTTAGACACAACGGCAGTTGACATTGCCAGCAGAACCACAGCCAGGTAGACTATATCTCTAAGGTTCATATCTGCTTGCTGATTTTTCTTACTCGTATCGACAAATAAAAGGTCTGTTCCCTCCGATTGCAAAGTATTGTTTGATTTAAAGCTGCGAAATAAAATGGAATATAGACATATATTTTAATTGTATAAGACGATGGAACATCATCACGGAAAGGCGTTAATAACGACAGTTATATAGATTTATTTTATTATCAAAGTAACCTTGACTATGTCTGTCTGCTCATTTTATTTATAGCTTTTATAATAGTACATATCGCGATGACTTTGTAGAAGTGTAAACTAATAGGTGCATAAAATTAGACATTATCAATTTATGTATTTTAATGAATTTCAGCTATTACATCACTTTGGGTTCCATTGAGAAGCATAAACTAAATTAACAGTAATATTACATAAAGGTCTAGCTCCCAAATCAAGATTTAAAATATAAACGAATATTTGCATTCGTAATGATATTTGAATTTGACATTATTGCTAGTAACCCGTCTGCATGGCAAAAACATATATGTAGTAATTTGTAAGAGGCGCTGATTTACAATGTGCCCAAATCTAATTGGGACTACTATTCAATGAACATTTCATGGCAAGCTAAACGGGCTCCTTATCAGCCAGGAAAACGAAGAAAGATGCTGCGGCCCCCAGAAACTGAAATTGATTAATTCGATACATAGTATGACATAAAGCAGCATCGTGAAGATTAGTTTTAAATAAAATTACTCGGGCAACAAATGCGCCGTTGATAAGAAACTCATCTTGACCAATCCCAATAGGTTCTTTTTCAATTTCATACAAAGTTATAAGAACCTCTTTGATTGACTCCGGCGACTGATTTCCTTCTTGGAGGAGTATGGCTGTCAGACGGTATGTCAGGTCTTTATTCTAGAGAATATAGAAAGAAAGGCAAGCGTAACTTCAATATATTTACGACTACAATTCTCCAATTATGTTCCTTGATAAAACTCACAAGATTAAATGTGGTAACTGAACAGTAATAGGTGTAAGCATATTTAACAATCGTCACTACTGTAGCACCAGCCATTAGGAAACTGAGGTTGTTAGTAAGCAGTTGCAGCATAAGGTAGCAGAGGAGGAGCAGATTATGAATATGAAGAAGGCAAAAAAGTCTACCAAAGTTGGAGTGGATTGCTCGCGTGGTTTTTCTAATTTCTGATAAATTCTCTCGCACTTCAGTAATACCTGCAGTGAATGTATTTGATTCGTTTTTTCCTGCCAAAAAATGATTGTACATTCTCTGCAAACATATTGCAGCTAGCATCATAATATCAAGCATAGCGGTATTTATAACGGCACCCCAGAAAAGCATTAAAACAGAAAATATTGACAACGGTACAGACTCGACTGAGTAATGTTCAGTGCCGTAGTACTTGTCATATAAAATATCAGTTGCATTTTCAAAATCTTTAGCAGACCAAACCGTAAAAAAGTGGTCCGTTCGAAATGAATGATCTGCAACCACTCTTGAAACACTCCAGCCCTTTACCTGAACACTACCGTTTAATGAGATTACGGCGCAGCTAATCAAGCCTATGATTCCTAAAGCTCCAACGAAAAGTATGTCCTGTTATGAAAATAGAAGTGTTAAAACTAGAAATACGTTGATCAAAATCCTTTCATTAAATTTACAAATCATCATAATCAAATAATACCTTCTTTGTATAGGGAGAGCAATTTTGCTTCGCCTTTGTTTTTAGACCGCATTGCCAATTTACAAATTCTTCATTGGGTCGTGCCAGTGTGCATTGAAAGGATAATTTTGCAAAGAGATGAACCCAAAAGTATCCAAGCGTTAGGTACTTAACTAGATCTCGGTCGGAGACGAAGTCTAGCAAGTAGTACTTTATTGCATCCAATCTTTCAAGTATAGCAAACGTGCTTGCGAAACCAAACAATAACTGCAACAATATTTAAGTTTTGAAATGTCAACAAATTTACTGTAATTGGTAATTGGATCCACTAGATAATATATCGGATTTGGTGAATGTATATATTGGAACTAAATTATCATTGTACCTTATTTGTATACTTGAAAATAGGTGGCCCACCGAACTCTCTGGTGGGATTGGGATTTACTCCAATATAGTACAAAAACTGTAGATAATACTGTAAAACTAACGGGGTTGATATCTTATCTTTCTCAAGACAACTATCCTCGATTTTGGTTTTGGATTTTGAACTACTTGATCGGCCGGATTCCCCGTCTAGTACCGATTGTGAAGTTGTATTTGTTTCTGAGCTATTTTCAACTTCAATTTCTATTGGCTTAACTGTAATCTGTAGAGGTGACCTAATGATACAACTTGGTAGTCTAGATGCTAATTTCTGGTGACTCATTGTATCAAGTATTTATATTAAAAAGTAATTAAAATGCTATAATAATTTTTCTGGTTGATTGGCTGATGTGGCTTTCCTTTTGCTGTCGGTTTTAAAATTTTACTGCAGTGCAGTTGCACAATTGCATGTATCCTTCTTAGCCGTTGCGAAAACGACCACTCCTCCGGAGTTTCTATTTGTTCTAAGTATTGGACGTGTGCTTTTATGGAATTGCTTTGTTCTTATTGAATTGCAACTACCGTTTCATTTCGAGAAACAGTAGGGGACTTAGTAAATATTGGTTTGAGTGTTCTACTTCCGTAATAACATTCCTGGAGAAATTGTGATTTACTTTTTAGTGTGTTTTCATTCCTTCAGCGATCATCATTTTCAAAAAATTCCATACTTAAATAATGAATTTGTCACGGCATAGGTATTTTAGTTAAACTTTCATGGCTACTAGATTCTAGAATCTTCACGGTCTATTCACATTGATAATTTTCTATGATAAAATAGATTTTTTAGTCTGTATATTCTTGGAACTTCCGGATGACGTCAGACCGGAAACTGTCATTTTCAATTATGCTGGTGGAGTTTTCCGTGTAACTGCTCTTATGGTGGGGAGGTATATGGAAATGAAGAGACGAACTGAAAAAAAAACTGGAAAAAACAATTATTCTGGTTGGAGTACTTGAGAAGCCTCCCACAGGTATAGCAATGTACGAACAATGGAAAAGGAAGCAACAGTCTAGTGCTAGCGTTCTCTGAATTAGCCGGAACCTAAAATTCAAAATCTGGAACTGAAGTCGTCAGCAGTTCCAGCTGAACTTAAAATCTCTCTTGAAATTCGCGTTGTTTTCAATAATTATTTTATACGTATTTTACTGTCTTTATTGTCTACATAGAGCCGACGAATCGGGATACAATGACAATTAGATCTTTGCATATTGCTAATTAAGATAATTGAAGAGACATTCTACTTAGCTCGTGGATACCTTTTCCTTGCCTCATGATTTTTTCCTTGAATTTTCCCTGAAATAATTAAACTCGTCAGTTTGTTGGTAATTAATGAATTCGAATTACACTGCTTACCGTCCCAGTGATGGCAATAAGCGTAGAGAGTAATCGCTAAAGATAAGTTTGCTTTTAATTTAATTACTGGGCCTGTTGTTTCGTTCCACTTAAAATTTAATCTAAATAGACACTGACTCAAAAATTAATAGCTGATGGCTTTGGGGCTGTGCTGTGACAATTATGCCCCCAAGTATATTTTGCTCCAAGCAAAGGCAACAAGTTACCTTCACGGTGTACATTCCAAACAATCCGCGAATCTATAGTAAATTTAATACTGATTAAAAAAAATAAATTATTTTAAATAATACCTATTTATTCATGTTGATTTCAGCTTACTATGTGGACACGAACTAGTAATTGCCGAGAATAAATGTCGCTGTGTACCCGCCAGAATTACAGACATTGATAAACATTTCAGACTGGATTTTGACCAGACCTGTAACTCAAAAAGTGACTTTCATGGAACGTTTGTTTGCGACGGGCGCCAGTCATGTCAACCTGGAGATGATCTGCATTGTGTAGGTAGTTCAATTTACGTCGGGGGATTTTGTGGCTGCGCCAGTGGACAAGAGCCGTCGGAAGATAAAACGAGATGTCTTGATGGAGGTAGTGGTGGAGGCGGCGACGGCTGCAATTGTAACTGCAACTGCCAACCGACGGAATGTACGAGGCACAAAGAATTGTAAATAATTTAGACATAATTTGGTTTTTCTCTTAATTTTGAAATAAATTTTTGTAGAAACTAAAAAATATTATAGGGAAGTTTAAATTGAGGACGCGCACACTGCTAAGACTTATTCTCGTTAGCGAAATGAAATTACATAGTTCACTGCAGAGATACGTACAAAGCGAAATAGCATAATCTGTACAGTATACGTAGGTAAGCCACTAAAACTTTCTACCTTCTGCCACGATTACACTAAAAGCATACGGCAGTGATCACACCAAAGTTCACAACACTCGTAAACATTCCATTAACAAATAGGAAAGGGAAATTTGTTATGAAAATTAATGCCACTCGCACAGGTCAATTACCAAATTAATTAACTTAATTGACTCCAATAATTCAACAGAACGCAATAAAGCCCTTTTTAATCCAGGAACTTACAGTCATCCAAGTTTTCTCTATATCGTTGTGTAATTATGAATGGAATAGTTTTAAACTTTATATAATAAGCGTAAATTGCGAATGTCAATAATTATGCAATCATTTTCTATGAATGGCTGAGAATGGAGCAGTGCGTACTGCCTTAAATTTTCCGATCATTCCTTTCAAACCAATTTTACAGATTTTGGAGAAGCTCGCGTCTTTAAAGTTTAAAAATAAATATGTGGAAAAATAACAACTCAATAAAAAACTCGTAAAATGGGAAAATCCTACTCATGCCAACACCAGACGAAATTTACGAGTATTCCTTATTACAGAATGAGGTTAAGCAAAGTTCAGCGTGCGGCTTACATAATAAATTTATTTACTTGAAATCTCAAACCTAGCTAAACTTCATACCAATGTCAAGGCAAAGTAATAAATTTGTAATGAAAATATTTTTTAAAAATTACAAAGACGAAAACGTGCACAACTTAAAAGGATTTGCTTTATTGACAGTTGAGCGTTCTTTGTAAAGGAAAAAAATGCTGACGGTAATTAATCATGTGAGGTTCAGTAAAGTACAATCTTTTAAGTGATGAGATGGTGTCAAAGTTTTATGAGTTTCTCGCAAACCGTCCCTTATTTCTTGTTTGGCCAGTTAATGAAAGTGGGAATTGACAGTGAATAGCCACACGCACAAATTTACATAACACTGCAAAATTTAAGTTTGCAAGTCGGTGACCTATATAAAAGCTGAGGGTGGATGGGAGCTTATCATCGAGTCTTCAACTACCATCTTCAAGGCAAAGTCAAAGTAGCTTATTCCGTTCCAATATCTTTTAGAAATTGTTTACAATCGGTAAGATAAGAAATACTAGTTTTAATTTGCAAATTTATTTTTAAAAAAATTGCTTGAAATTATTAATTTTCAAAAAATAAATTTGATCTTTTCAGGTATGAAGCCAGAGTTTTCTGAAGTGAGGCTTATCGAGAGGGAGGAAAGAAATCATTCCAAAATGAGTAAAATTTTCATGACAAGTGGAACCATTTTCGCATTTATTGTTGCCATCGTTCTTACTGGATTCATTGTGAGATATGAAGACAAGCTGGGTGACTATGAAGGCAGGATAGCTTTGCTGGAGGAGGAGCTCTTCGGAATTCGGATCGTAGAAGGATACCGAAATTTGGTTGCCAATACGGAAAATGAAATGGCTCCTCAAACAATTTTAGATGAAATGCATGTGCCGTCAGTGAAGAAAGGAGAGGATGGGGCAAGTTGAAAAAAGCTTTAAATATCATGTTTTGGATTTATTTTCCAAAAAAATTCTTGACGCCTAAAACATTTATTCACTTTACAGGAAGTGAACATGGACACAAGAGCAACTCGCAATAAGAGACAAATTCCTACCCAAGAGCTTCCAGTGTTTGGCCCTGAAGTGGAGAGGACACGAGATGGAGTGCCAATTCTGGAGAAGAGCTATCTCGACGGGAAGAAAAATGAGCCAATCCGTCCCGCAGCCGCATTTTTTGCTAGATTTGATCAGCCGTCCACAACAGAAAGTGAAGGTCTTCGATTATACGAAGGGCTTTTGACTTCCGGTTCTAGTAAGAAATCAGGATATCAATTTTCTGGTTTAGCTGTGAAATTTGCAACAATTGAAATTTTCAAATAGGAGGTCGCCCTGAGCTCCGAAGCTTGGATGCCGAAAGCCTTCTTCCACCTCCACCCAATGGAGCAGCGTCCCACCGTAGCTCTTCTTCATCTTCTTCCTCCGGTGCTTGGGCTAAGAAAATTACCCGACGACTTACCAAAAAGACGAGCACAACTCTCAGATCCGGAGACTCCGAGGCCACCTACACTTCCACAGTTCAGAAGCCCCCTCCACCAGCCCCACACTTTTCAGAGGAGAGCAGCTTCCGCAGCTCCTCAGGGCTCCGCTCTAGCGATACCAGCAGCGCCTCCTCCAGTAACGGAAGTGGAAGGAGAAGCTCCAGGCGGTGCACCACTACCAGAATCAACGAAAACGGGCGCACCACCACCACTTCATCCAGCAGCCATGGAAATGGTGGCAAGCGCTGTGCCACCAACGGAGCGGCCAGCTCTGCCGCCTCCAACTCCGCTGCCGCCCACAGCAATAGCAACAGCAATTTCGAGTCTAGCTCCAGCAACTCCCAGTCAAGCAGCAGCACTTCTACCCGAAGTCTCCAATCTTCCTCCTCCAACGCCAACCAAGGAAGTAACGGCTTCACCTGCATCACCGCAAATTGTCGCACAGGCTCCTCCATCTCCTCAGACAATCCCAGTACACACATTACCTACCACAGGCGCTCTCGCGTGCCTTCATCAGACATTCTTCTTCCCCCCACTCCTCCCGCTGAGCTCAGAAGTCTTCAGTTCCCACCTCTCCAAAGACTTGGTCGTGGGGACCAAGAGGTATGCACTTTTACCCTTTAAAAAATTACTTTTCTCTAGCTAACCAGTTAATTTTCATTTCAGGTTCTGGCTCGCGTAGTTGAGTCCGACAACAACGAGAACGAGCAGGATTCTAACGGCCACGTCTCCCGCCAGTCTGCTCGGGCTGCTTATCAGGGAGGAAAGAAGCTCAACAAAAAATATTATCGTAGGACAATCGTCAAGAACTTCACCACGCAGGCTTTCCCCTCCGAAGAATATTACTCTTTCACTAGCTCGTAAAGAATTTAGATAGCGCTATTACGCAGTTTTTCGCGTAGTCCTAAGGAAGCTTTTTAAATTTTGCAAGCTATTACATAATATTTTGTTACCAACTATTTTTAAGTGACTGAATAGTCAAATGAATAAAAAATCTCGATATTTTTACTTCAACTTTTCCACACCTAAAATTATTTATCAATGACTCAATGACTGGTTTATTTTTATTTATTACTACTATAAAAATGATTTTTATTTAACGGGATAAAGCCAAATGTATGGAGCTCATTTTTCATAAAGTCGTAAGCTATAATTTGCAAAACTTCTCCTTCACAACACTGGCAAAACAACTTTGTAAAAAAAATGAAGATAGGTATGGTCAGAGTACCTATTAATTCAGTTAATGCATGGAGAAAATTTTCACTGAACTTATACTGTCATTCATAATGCGCTAAATTATTTAAACATTTTCAGGCTGATGGCAAATGATACCCTACTCTAATTTTTTTCTTAGTATACTGCAAACTAACTTTCGAGTTGAATGCAAACTGCTAGTCATTTCAATTTAAAAATTGAAAAATTGTGAACAGTGAATCAGACTCTTCTACCCGCTTTTTTGTGCCGTGTCATTGCTAATTTGCCAATTGCAAAAGAGTAACTTTATTCATTTTTTCTTGGAATAGCTCTAGAACTTTCACTTTAAAAAATAGACTGAGCGGTATCATTTTTTACTTGTATTTTAATTTTTTACATTTTACATAGCAAACTCGGGCAATTACAATGTTTTCGTTCGGACAATGTCTTCTTTTCTCATTTTTACTGAATTTTAAGTGCGTCTACTCGACGGACAACTTGGAATGGAGTGGCGCGAGCGACTTCAATGCAATTTGAGTCTCACTTCTCCCCACCCACATATAATATATAAATTGGTGTGGAAGTTGATTTATTTACGGAATCATTATCAAAAGGTACTTACGAATCCTCAAAGTTGTGAGAGTGTTCCGTCCTATTCGATCAGAGAGTTGCGAAAAAGGTTATTGCGATGGAATCGCGTATATGGACAGTAGGAATGTCAACTAGCAAATAACAAAAAGTAAACAATCCGTTATTTTCCGTTACCGTCCAAAGAACGCCTTTTTTAAGATAGTCAATAATGACAAAGTGGAAAATATTTTTTTTGCTCCCGAATAATTATGTTATTAAGTAAAATAAAAGTTTAGAAAAATTCGTAATGTTCTAGGGTTTCATTTCTGTATCCCAATCACTCTGATTTTGTCCTACTCCTGCAAGGACTAATACAAGACGCATTTGCGAGGCAATTTCGTGCTTATAATATGCCGTACACAGCAAGTTTAAAAATCACAATTACAAAAACATCACTTGAAAGTAAAAAGTCTTAAATTATTAGTGATGCTATTTTTTCCATTATGTGACTTTGAGGCATTTAATTACCGAGAATTACCGACAAAATTTCATAGCAGCGTATATGCAAGAATTTTATTTTCCATAATTTTCTAAACTTTCCGTTACTTCCTAATATTTTTCAGCTTTCCGTTACTTTCCATGGGCACGGAATATAATATTATAAATCATGGACAATTATTTTCACAAAAAGCCAAAATCCTAACTACGTTCAAACTGACACCTGGGAAGCTTTAAGAATGTTTCTACATTAGCAGGTAATGGGTGGAAAATTTGTTTTCCCCACCTTCCACCTTTACATTATATTTTAGTGAAAGGTGGAAAATTTGTTTTTCCCACCTTCCACCTTACATTATATTTTAGTGAAAGGTGGAAAATTTGTTTTTCCCACCTTCCGCCTTACATTATATTTTAGTGAAAAGTTTAAAATCAATGTGTTAAATTGTATGAGAAGGTACATGCTACAATATATGTTAGTAATTGCTAGAAAAGGAGAAATCAGATAAGCCATTCTGCGAATTCCCTGCTCTATTGTAGTCACACCGCTTCCATGTTTTGCTTCCCACCTTGCATCTCTTCTTCCGCAGCATCTCCGTCGACGATACTTATCTGTGCTGATAAAATCCAGCTGATATCTGAGTATTTTTAAAATGGAATGAGCACTTACCTCCGCGTAAACAAAAGTTAACTTTGTAAAACTAAAGTTTTATTCTGAAAACCAAACACCTGATTTATAATATTTTGGAACAGTTCATTATTTGTTTAATTATTTGGGGAAATGAAATTTTTGGGATATTGTTCTTCATGTGGGGTTGATTTTCTTCGTTTAAAATGTCATGTGGGGGTGATAAGAAGTAAGCTCTGCAAACACCATTTACTATGCACATCGTGCTTTTTAAAACGACTGGAAGCTGGAGAAGCGGATGTGTGTGTTTCCTGTGAAGACAAATTCATCCCGGAAGTTCCACCTGAGTCCGACCTTCAGTGGCTTGATATAACTGCTAATGAAAATTTGCAATTCGAATTTCACTCTGATCAGTTCTTAAATACATTTCCGCACGTCGTTGCTAACGAGGAAACGGTAAGGCTAGTTTTTCAGCGTTTTAAATATATAGAAAAAATAATGGGGTCCGCATTGCAGCATAATTTGTGTTATATCATACATACTTAATTAACCAAAGTCAAAAATTAATTTGAGCTACCTTTTTCATTTCAGGTGGAGGAAACTGAAGATATCGCAATTGCCTCCGATGAACCATTAGAAGTAGCTGGCACTGATGCCGCATTTAATTCAAACGTTTCAAAAATAAATCAGAAGGGCTACGCTAAGAAAACTTGGAGGTGTTCACAATGCCAGAAAAAGAGTTATGTTTTTAGCACGTTTAACTACCATGTAAATACTAAATTATAATCAATTAAATATTTACTGAAAATGTATTTAAACCTTCTGCTAATGCTATTTCGCTGTATGCGTATCTAAATACATTCTCTTTAAATTTTAGAAAACCCACTGTCGGCGGAAGGCATTTTCTAATCCATCAGTAAAGGTTGGTGAAACCGAGGCTGCCAAAAGAAGCAAAGAAGGACAAGATGATGGTAAATGTATGTGCCCGCACTGTGATGAGATTTTTGATGAAGCGTATTTGTTAATTAATCATGCAATAAACTTTAAAAATTAATATTATTATGATCACTCCGTACAAATTGCAATAGCGTCTGCGGCGAACTTAGTTCTAAAATGTCTTCCAAAGTTTGAAACTCATTCGACGCAGACCAAGACTAGTGACCAAACCAAGATGAAAATCCAGTCCAGTAAGCTCCAGATGACAAATAAAGAATGTAATTTGAAGGCGAAAGGTGGGCGTAAATGTTCCAGGTGTCCGTTTATAGCAAAAGATGCGAGGAAACTAATGAAGCATGTCCGTATTTACATTGTATTTCATATTTTGTTTATTATATTATTACAGCTGCAATTAAAAAAAAAATATGCAAATTTTTTTAACTTTCTTAGATAAAAATCCATTTCAACCGCACAAGTAGATGGAGATGCGGGAGTTGTGATGCGGGATTTAAAACAGCGCACGCCAGAAATGAGCACGTAAGAAAAACCAAAATTTACCGGTTTAATTAATGCCAATTTAAAATATTTCTGCATGATAAGTCTTAGTTGCAAAATTCCTTCGATTACAGAGCAATGTTCATCTAAGTACAGAAGAAAGGACCACGAAAAAGAATTCAGACAATTGCGGAAGCAACGTCGAAAATCGTTGCAGTTTTTGTTTTAAAACCTTCGCCAGAAAAGACGGTTTAACAATTCACCTTCGATTGCACACAAAGGAAAAACCATACACATGCAGCTACTGTCCAGAAGCTTTCCATCGAGGTGATTATCTTGCAAATCACATTGCAGAGCACATTCAAAATGGAAAGTGAACAATGAAAATTTTGTATCAAGTGTCTAATCATTCTTCTAGTACGTTTTAAATACCACTGTGTAATTTAGTATTTCGTATTTTATCTTACAACAAATGGCGTAATTTTACTTTTGTAATTTTTAGTGCATGTACAAACTATTTTTTTATGTAGAAATAAAATGCGGCTAACAAGTATTTGCAAAACTACGACAAATGTAATTTTGTAAAAGAAGGAGTATTGTTTATAATGTCAACACCTTATTGTAATTATAATAACAACTTTTTCACTCCATCAAAATAAACTCTATTGTATAGTATAATCTTAATACAATCGTCACTATAGGTCAACAATATACCCAAATTAGTACAATTTTAGTTCATCCTAACATTCATAGGTATGTACATTAAAGAAAATTAAAAGCATAATATACCTATTAGGGTCTTGTACAGTACACCATAAATCGTTCCTTGAAATAAGATAAGAATATTTTTCAGTATCCTAACAGTTTTAAACATTTTTCCATAAAGCTTTCTTGCTCGGTGATTGTTTTTTCCTCGTGTAGGCTAATTTCTTCAGTCAGTGCTTTCAAACGGAAATCACGAAGCAGGTTTGGGACTGCCGTGCGACTCGGCAAATTTGCGCTGTTGAGAGCCCAACCGTTGTCGCCATCATCGCCAAGTACTTCGGATTGCTACAAAAAATAAAATGGAGTAACAATCGGTTTCTGATTGAAAGCTATTAAATATTGTAAAAGATAAACATTGCGTAAATACCATTGTTTTAAATGCACTGATCCGTACACTATTGCTATATAACTCCGCCATCTCCGTCTCCGTCAAACTGAATTGATTCATAAGAATTGCTTCCATTTCATCCATATCATTTTCCCTCACATGGAATATCATTGCATCGTCCGTATTTGCTGATATCATCAAGCCAATTTCCAAAAAAAATTTGAATTTTTGATCAGCAAACTTTCGAGTCAAAAAATTATTCGATATCGGAGCTGCACCAATTGTTACCCTTGTTAAATAATACAACAACATCAAAACTGGATTCTGAAAATTACAAAATATTACCACTTTGTTAGACAAGGTGAATAAAAATCTTAAATATTTTATAAAAATAATCAAAAATTTGGTTTTAGTATTGTATACCTCGTCCAAAAAACAACCGTGCTGTATTCCTTCGCACGTTAAAAAACAAGCTACTAGGTGCATTATATTGTTTACCTCCCCGGCGTGAGGTCGAATGGAGTAAATTGATAGACCTTGAAAGCTGCATAAAGAATTATAACTTTTTAGTAAGTGATAAAATAAAAATTTAATCTTAATGCTTACGATCTCAATCCATTTAAAATAGCAAAATTGCAGAAGAAAATATGCAATAAATGAAAGAAAGTCGGAATTTTGTTTCCATCCAGATTCATAATGTTCGGCTCCTGACAAAAGTCATTGAAATCATCTGTCGCCTCGCGATTAACAATATCAAATGCGGTAATCTGAAAATTTATAAACATTGGCTACAGTAATGGTTGCACTTCAGAAACACAAATATTTTTTTTACCTCAGTCAGCAATTTTTTAAGGTTGCTATTCGCATTCTCCTCCTTTAACGAATTGAATATCGGTTTGAAAAAATTTTCTAGACGACACCACGGGGATTCAATATTAGCGCTATTCAAAATTAACACACTATATTAATCAATATGGTACGGTACACATTTCTGAATTTTTTTATCTACTGCCTGTTTTACTTACGTTCCCTGGGGGTACTGGATTACGAATTGAACGTAGGCATTCCTCAGTTTCTCCTCGTTGGTAGCAAAGAAATTTGAAAGAGTTTCAAACTCTCTGGCACTTTTCCCCTGAACAGTAAGACGAGGCTCCAAAAACGTTCTATTGTCTGATAAAAGACTAAGCTTTCTCTAAAATATTTTTAAAAAATTAAGTTAGCTAAGCATTTTTTGTTAAGAGTTAAGCAAACTCTACCTCTATGTAAGCTGCAAATGGTGCTCCATGGACAGAATTGTCGACTTTTAGCAAATACTGATGCAAAGCCTCATCGTTAAAAGGTCTATAGTGCTCCTTGAACACTTTAAAGTCATCAAAGGCTTCATCGCTTTCCTATGAATACAAATAATTAGCAATATTGGAAAGCCATTTTAGTTAAATAGTAGTAGTATAGTAGTATAAAAGTGATAATAGTATTCCTTTTTATTATAACTTACGCAACGTGTCCCAATCGTCTGCCCGTTTACTTGTTGTAAATTAATGTTTTTTGACAGTAGGTAGTCTTTCAGTTTGACCTCCTCTGATGTCGTCGTTGCAGCAATTATGACGTCGTCTAAATGAGTGCTCATATACTGTTGGAAGAACTCCCCAGTTTCCCTTGATGCCATCATGGCAGCTGCATGCACGTGATTATTTACCTTAAAGTGCAAAAATAAATGTCAGTTTACCTATATACACGGAAATGTTTAAGTCAGTATATGTATAGCTAACCCTTTTCAAATCCTTAAACTTTGCGAGAGCAGGCTCTGCCTTTGTGCTAATCAGTTTATGTGGGAGCTCCTTTTTAAAATCCTGGTATTTAGATACCAACACTTCTAGTCTCTCCTTACAGCTTCGTCCCCTATAAACATATATGAAAAACCAACGACATTTTAGCACCCCTTATTTTTAACAGTTCGAACTAGTGATATATACTAACAATAAATTTGATCTTACAATTCGGGGCAATTTATTATTTTTTGAGCTTCCAGCAACATTTTCTTGAAAAGTAACGGATTTGCCAATTTCTGAAAATAATCTTTTGCTTCTGGGGACGCGTTTTCACATCCAATAGCGCTTAAAGTAAGGTACGGACCTCTGAATGTGAAAAAATCTGGATTTGAATAAATATCTAATCCATTCTTTGTAAAGCCGGCTAAAATAATAAAAAAACAAACGCTATTGTCAACTTAAGAAAGGAAAAATGATAAAATGATTATGTAGTTTGTTTTTAAATAATGATAATAAAACTTAATACTTTACCAGGGTCCTTAATACTTTCATCTTCCGTTAAATCACCTCCAAGAAAAAATCTGGAAAAATGCCTACAATGTTCTGGGAGACGCTGCCGACTGTTCCTTAATGAGGTAATCCTGCTTCGTACTAATTCAATAAGTCTAGTATCTTTAATGTTTTCATTGGGCTCCACCCTTATATTGTCACTTAATTGCTCTTGGTTCACTACTGCCTCACTATTTTCGTCATTGTTACTTGTAGAGTCTACTTTAAAAAGTTTGTTCGGAGGCGACCTGTCTTCAGGCAATTCCATCTTAATAGCACGACCTTGAAAAATAAAACTGACAAAGTTTTCTAGTTACTGGCAATTAATTATACAACGATTATCGTTATAAGTACCCTAAAAAGTTCCCTGTGCTTCTATTTCTAATCTACTATTACTAAAAAAAATTCACAAAATATCACCACTGCCGCTATTAAATATCAATTCTACTGGCCTTTACACGAAAAAGTAATGTTTCTCTTAAGACAATAACTTTAGCTAATAAGCTGCGCCACTAATCTCCATTCGTAAACATTGACTTCTTTTGCCAATTTCTGCATTTCTCTGTATGCACCTAAAGCGACAACAAAGCTAGCAACAAAAGCCCACCTTTCTCCTGTCTCAATCTACCTACATCCTACCACCTTCCACCTTCCACCTCTCTCATTCTACGTACAACCTACCACCTACCGTCTTATACTTACCACCTTCCACCTCGAGCCCTCCTTCCTTCCACCTTCCACCTTCCACCTCCTTCTTCTATTCTTAGAAGCTAATTGCTTATGATGCTTATCTTTCCCGTTCTAACTATATACATCCATTCTAGGATCAAAAATAAACAATGCTGTAGTATCAAGAGGAATAATAGATATTTTCGTAGTGTACTAGAATTCATTCAATATTGCATCCAAGTGCCTGGAGTGAAATGCATGAGTGACCTCCAAAAGAGTACACTTAAAATTGTATTTTTGCAGAATTCGGCAAAACCTAAAGTATCAACAGAAGTATCCCAGCGCAAACGGCAGCGGCAAACTCCCCCACGCTATGTCCGAGGGCGTAGTGTGGATGGACACCCCAGCTTTCCAAGAGCTTCAGAAGGGCACATTGCACCAACAAAATAGACGTCTGGCTATAGAGTGATCTGTTTATGTGAGCACTTTTTTAATGTCAATGTTGCAGGCACTGCGAAGAATCTCTTCGTAGTAGTCAACATGAATTCTGAAGGTGGGGCAGGTTTCATATAGCTGCTTAACCATTCCGGGATATTGGGATCCTTGTCCAGCGAAAAAAAGCAAAGCTTCCCACTGCTCGATGGAACTTCCCCATTCATTAAAATATTCTGCTGGATTTTATCGACAAGCTCTTTTTTTGATTTCGCAGTTATTACAGCTCTGAAATTGAAGTCGGCTCGACCTACATTTCCGGAGTAGCAAATGTCCTGTAAGGTGCTACTGGTGTCAGCGGTCACATGCTCTTGAAGTCTGTTTAGTAGTTCTTCCAATGCGTCGCTTTATTTTGTAGAAACCTTTAAAATGCTTAGAGGTCGTTCAAATCGGGCCAAAGTATGTGCGCAACAATATTTTGCCACTCCATGCCACGGAGCGTTATAGTTGATGGGATGACTTCTAAGTCAATAGCCAGATTTAGCTTTTCGAAGTTTATGTGTGGAGAAATGACGCCATGGTGCATAGCCAGAATTGTCTTGATTATTCCAGTGATTCCGGAACAGGACTCGGTGTGACCAACATTCGTTTTTACGCTCCCAATTATAAGTGGCTCCTTCCTTTTCTCTGTGTGGTACGCTTTTGCGATGGCGGATATTTCCACCGGGTCCCCAACAGGAGTGCCCGTTCCATGAGTTTCCACAAATGACACATCTTCTGGATTTACTCTTGCACCCTGCAGTACCCTTGTCACTGCAAGTGACTCTCCCAGAGTCGTGGGCCTTCCCAAACAATTGCTGGTTCCTTCCTGTGATGTACCAATCCCTCTTGTCAGAGCCCAAATGTGGCCTCCATCTCGGACAGCATCGGAAAGCCGTTTGAGAACGAGAGCGCAGCACCCTTCAGCCCTTGCGAATCCATCCGCTTTCTCACAGAATGTCTTACAATGCCCATCTTCCGAAGTCACCATTGGCATCCAGCCATTGCAAAATGGATTAGCCAGTAAACTGACTCCAAGTAATCCCGTAAACCGTTCGTTAAGCCATGCCCCTAGTTCCAACGAATTTTGATCGGCTTTTCTACGTTGACGATGCTCCGACAGAAACATTTTATAATTCTTGTGGGACGGTTTCATCATAAAGTTAGTCAAAGTAAAGAGCCAATCCCCAGCATTATGGAAGTTATCATCCTCAAACAGATCGTCGGAGTTTTTCATGGCTACCGAATTCGGAAGTAAGTAAATGTACTTTTCTAATTCATGGCATATTCCGATCGTGGTCAATTTCGCAAAGTCTTTAAGTGTTCAACATTTCGGTGTACAATCTTCCTCCAAAAAATACACTTTAATATAGAAAATTTTACGGCAAATATAGAAAGCGATTGCTTAAAATAATAGAACCAGAAAATAAGAACGAACTAGGTATGACAAATTATTGTGCATAAATTACCGTAGTTCGTCAGAAAGGGTAGGAAACGCGATAACCAGTAGCTTCCTCGTTATCAGGGTAGTCCTCAACGAGAAGCAGAGCAAGTGCGTTGCGAGCCTCCGCCGCGCTAACAGCGGACGTGACCCACGCCTCACGTTTCAAAATCTTCATGGTAAATTCACAACCGTTTCACCTTTCCCCAAAAACAAATTTTCTCGACATACAGAAATTGAAGTTGAAAATGGAAATCAAACTCTTTGCCATGAAAAGTATAAAGTATGTAAGTACCAGTAGACTGGATTACCCAAGAGGCCGTATACGGTGCATTTATAGTAAATTGGCAACCTAACGAATAAGGTAAAGGATTCCTGAATTCAACGTCATGTCTCCCAGAATTCACACATAATAAGACAAATTTATAACTCACAGTATTTATTTTTTGAGGTTTTTGAGACTTGAAGAATCCAGAAGCGGTCGAGTTCATAAAATACATCAGGTTAATGCGCTAGTTTTTAAAAAAAGTTTTGAAGTCTACATTGCAATTTTAGTAGCAAATATGCATTTAATATTTTCCCCAAAAGCAGATTAGCAGTTTTGATTGATGTAATCCGTTTGCAGAATCTGCAAGTTGTGAATTTAGGAACGAAAATGTACCTTTAAATGAAAAAAAACCTGCATTGGTGCCCGGAAAAAGTACAATTAAAATGCAATTCCGACACGTGCTTCTTTATTCATTAATACTGGTGAGACGTTACATGGGAAAATTTTCATGAATGTGAGAATTCACAGATAAAAAATGCAGACTATATATTACGAATACAAAAATTTATCCCCTTTGAAAAGGAAGCAATTGCAAAAACGAGAACAATTTGTCAATCAAATCTATTCAAAGACATCCTACAAAATGGAGATAAAAAGCTGTAAAACTAAATCTGTATTTTAAATATGTTTAATTTAATTGGAGATCTAACAGGAGCTCTCTATCATAGAGAAATTTCATATAGAGATTAAGGAACACTCCAAAACAAACACACGTTGTCCCGTAAATTTCATAAAATTCCTCGGAGAATCCTCAACCGCAGACATGTCGGACGACGTTTTCTCTCGAAGTGACGGCTGACACTTGCCATTTAAGTATCGGCCGCTTAACTTTCAGCCGACACTTTTCTTGACTAAACTTGACATGTAGATTCGTAACCTGCTATCAGTTATTGGCTGTCAAAACAAGATTTACGCACAAGGAAATTTATTTAGATAAAATTATACATGCCTATGACAAATATTTCAGTAATTCACCAAAATTTACTATTTTAATTTCAGAGCTGTAATACGCCTTTAGAATAGTCTATTTCTAAGTTTCATCTATCAAGTCTATCAAATTTCTAAGTTTCAAAAAAACTATTTGATTTTGACAGCCAGCTGATAGCAGATTCGGATATTTCATGTCAAGTTTACTCATAATTGACACTTCGTTTGCCTAAATTCGACTACCACTTTGAAAAGTTTCAATGTTAGAAGAATAGTGTCGGCTGGAAGTTATGCGGAAAGTGTCGGCCGACACTTTGAGAGAAAACGTCGGCCGACATGTCGACGATTGGGTCTGTTCCATCACGGACCCTGCTCTCCATCCGTGATCGCTCAGAAGAATTACCACGGATCTGTTAAGCTCTCCAGTATTCTCCAGGAACTTTAGCATATCCAATGTAGTATTGTCGAGTACAGAGGGATATCCAGGCTTTTCGTTGATGCGGCTCATCCACATAAAATTGAAGTACGGATGGTTCCGCAAAGCGCTCGAGTATTTTTTGATAAGGACAGGCAATAAAAGCACGGCGGGTTGGTCTCCAATACAGTCACTTAAAACAATAAAATGATATTACAAATGCTTATAAGTATTCATTGATAAGCAGCTTATCGGAAGATTTAGCTTATCTCTTACTACGACGTCCCAAATTTTTCGTATCGCTTTTCCCCAAGAAACCAGTAAGAAAATGGCTGAATGTAGTAGTCCGTCGGCTGTGTGCGAAATCCCTTAAATCTCTAATTGAAGACGGAGTTGTAGTCATCCCCGTACACAGTTGTGTACCCTTCCTCCGAAAAGTTCTTCCATATCCAGGGAAGGTCATCGAAGTAAAAATTGGCGTCTTTAAAATTGTCCGATTTCACCTTCCACCACACCGAATTTTTCCTATTTTGGTTGAAGTCGTGACCAGTCATGAACGCCAAAGTGTTATTCAGCGTGGCGTCCCCAATCTTGTTGAATCCTTGAAGATCAATCGCATCCAAATTGTTTTTCAGGTAATTGAAAGCTTTTCCCACTAACCGGATAAAGTTGAGCCGGGATACTTGGTCAAATCCAAGAATGATCACATTTAATTTTTCTCCTCTTTCGGGAGCCAACTTTTTCGGAGATGGAACAAAAATAGCAGCTCGTGGTGCTCAATTTTGCCTTCAGCTGGAATATTCTCCAGATCCAGTGTACTGGAACGGTTCAAGTTTCTCCAGCACTTTATTACAACATATTGTGAATACTCTGGTATCACTGTCTGCGGACTTGTTAGCAGTGTGCACGTGTCATTTTCCCATTTTGTAGTGCTACAGTAAAGAAAATATTATAAATTTGGGGTAAATTGATACATCTTTGTAAACAATTATAATTTTTTAAAAATTTTCACTTGTATTTATCCTCGGAGGAAAACCGAAGATGCTCATAGCAGCAGCGAAGCTCATCCGGGACTTTTTTCTTCATTATGATGATGGGCGTATCCACACCTTCTTGAAAATTTGAAGCAAAGTAGTAATCTTTCCCGGTGCAGTTTAAAATAATCGGTTTGACATACTGGATCATATCTTCATCGTATGGGTTCATTACTGGAATTTTGCAGTGGCTCTCTAATAATTTCAAAATTTGTGAAAAAAAATCTCAAACAGATTTTCAAAAAACAAATATCTTTTTGTAAAAGAGACCTCTTAGCTTCTTCATTTCATTCCAAGAAATATTTAATTTTCCATTGGTCCAGTCCTGTCGCGCTCTATTGCTTTCCTTGACGACCTCTACGTAGTAACCAAGATGGAGAGTTTGCCAAAAAAGTCTTTATTGGGTGTCATCCGTTGAATAAAAAAATATGCCTATTTGCAAATTAAATATCATAATAGATTAGGATTCAGAAATATTATTTACGTGACTCATCATTCATTCCACTTTCGTTTATCTTGCCAACATTATTACCGCGTTTCATTGCCATCATTCGCCCTCGATCTTCCACTACTCTTCCTCACATGCTTTTCTGAACCACTTAAAGTATATTTTTTTCAGTTAACCCATCCCGCACTAAATTTTTCCATTCTTGAGTTCCAGCTATTTTTAAAGTGCTCACTGCATTCTTCATTTCACAGCAAAGCCAAATCTTAAAACCATTTCAGGTTCAGTGAAAAGTCAATGCCAATGAGAAACCACTCCATCCTAAATACTGCAACAATAAAAATATTTTGTTTCTATTATCCATTGTTTATGGGCGCTCAATTCCCGGCTTTTTTCAGATTCTTCACATAAAAATAACTAATGCTAGCATAAAGGGTCCTTTCAGGTACCTTATTACCCTTCTACCAAAACATTCTCTGTATCCATGCCCACCAGCTTTCAGTATTTTAGACTGAAACTTTCATAAAATTATGTGTACGTGCGCAGCCCCTTTTGTATCGTCTACCACATTTACTAGTAAATCCCAGTAAAACTGAAAATGAACTCATTTTCCGTATTATAAATACCCAAGCTAATAGGCCCTTTCATAATTCTTCATGAATATGGATTTCACAAAACAAAAAGAAGAATCACCCAAAAAGGGTAAAACTACCTAAAATGTAAAAAGGGTGGCGGTATGAAAATTAATAGGGTGGTAATGGTAGGATTAGTGTGGTAGCGTATATCGACTAGCCGCAGTCTTTTCTTCTACCCCTTTCTACTTCTTCAGCTTTTTGTTTGTTGTTTGTGGCGATGGCTTTTAGTTGTAAATATTTTCCCTTAAAGGGATATATAATCACGTGACGGTTTTATGCTAGAAAATATGCCGGTTTGTCAGTTTTATGCTTATGCCCCCACGCACTCACCCAACACAGTTCAGTTAGCGTTCAGTCGAGTCGGTTCTGGCATTTTAGTCCGACACGAAAATCAAGTTAGAGTATTTTCTCTCATTCACAGCGTGACAGTGACAACATAAAGCAGAGCTTTGAGGATTTAATTTTTTTTAAATTATTTTACTTTCACAACTGTAATTATTGCGGTAAATTATTCTTTCAGCAATTTTATTTCATGGTTGAAGTATAACATTTATTGAAAAGAGGAGGAAAGCTGTGCTGTTAAAGTGATTAGCCATGGTAGAATACATTTCTGAGGAGACAAATGATCTAATTGCTGGGGGAAGTGAACCGGAAGTTGACGGTGGAGAGGAAAATGTGAAGGAGGAAGTTTGTGCTGCCCTTGAAGCGGTTATTTCAATAGTTACAAGTGTTACAACGACAGTAAAAAGTAGTGAGGATGAAGGGGGCGTCGTCATGAGCGATGAAAAAGAGGAAGATCAGGTTGATGATGAGAATGCGGTAAATATAGATGAAGTCGTTGCAATTGTAGTGGAAAATAAAATGGAGGACGAGGAGGAATTGGATGGGAAGTGGGGATCAGAGGAAGTTATGATGACTAATGACAAAATGAAGAAAATGGGAGGGGAAGAGGGAGAAAACAGAGAGGCAAGTGGAAAGGATATTGACAATGGAATAGGAAATTCGAAGGGGGAGGCGGCGATTGTCGCAATGGACAAGGTTAAAGGGCAGGATCTGGTTTTGGAAGAGAAGGAAGTCTACTGGGATGCAGAAGATGGAGTCGAAACTGATATGGCTTTGACAATGGGAAGTAATTGTAAAAATGGAGAAGCTGATGGCAAAGTGAAGGAAAGTGACTCTTCTTTAATGGAACGTGGTGGAGATTCTGGTGTAGAAATGCCGGGAGTCGGAAGAAAACGGAAGAGAGATAAAAGTCAGAGCAGGAAGCCACCAGCGCACAATATTGACACTCAGATGTCACCTGAAGAAATTGGAAATGACAACTTCCCCAGAAAATACTCCAGCCCGGATGAGAAATTTATAAAACGGAGGAAGTTAGAATATTTATCTACGTCGCAGTCCTGGATTTCCGTTTCTGTTCAAGTCTCTCCTGAGGAACTATCTGCAACTGAAGCGGATGGCAGGTCTTCCGACGAAACTACTTTCAAGTGCCCTTACTGCCTCCGACTCTTTTCTGAAGGGCCACGGGGATTAATTCAACATGTAAGTCGAAGGCTTATTCACTTTAATGTTTATAAAGCTGAATGTCATTATTTATTTTAATGGTTCTAAATTTTCTATAGCTAACTGAACATAACAATTCTGCCCATGTTCTGGAAAAGGATGCCACTGACGAGGGAAGTAAATCCGCTCAAAGCACAGAAGCTGAAAATGCTACGAAATGGAATTGTTCCGATTGTGCCTTCGGCTCTAACGATGTATCAAAATTTGTGGATCATGTACGGCTAATTTTGAAATTTATTCACAGTAAAAAATCTTTGTCTTCTTTTAAATTTGCTTAAATTTATATTCTTAAAATTTCCGCAGGTATCTACCCACATAATAAAACCGAAGGTGCATAGATGCGTAGAGTGCAGCGCCAGCTTCAGATACAGCATTCAGCTAAACAAGCATATAAATAAAGCACATCCTAAAAATGACACTGTTCCTGAGCAAGTCCCAGTCTCCGACGAACCTACTGGAGTGGAGATATCCAGCAAGGCAGAAAAAATTGTAAGAAAATTATGCACTGATATTTCATAATATAAAAGGGATACGGGAAGTATAATACTACCCGATAATTTTAATTTAAAATCCATTTTGGAATTTTTTTTCAGGATTTGACTCCAGCACGGAAAACTCTGCTATATAACTGTACCGGGTGCAGCTCCAGTTTTGAATATAGCATTCAACTGAAAAAACATGTCCAGCGAGCATATCCTAAAAATGGTACTGTGCCAGACATGGGTCCAAAGCCAGAACCACTTCCAGTGACTGAAACTCCAAGCAGTATAACGAACCAGGTACGGCAATCCTGCTATTCGATACTATAAAAATAGATCGAATTTTACCAAATTATAATAATATGCATTACTTATTAAAAATTAAATTTGACTTTCAGGATTCCACTGCAGCGGCAAAACAGCATCCGTATAAATGTACAGAGTGCAGCTCCAGCTTCAAATACAAAATCCAGTTAGCAAAACATGGAGACAAAGTGCATTCTAAAAAGGACATTGAACCCGATCCAGAGAAATCAGCGGAAGAAAACTTAGCCAGCAATGGCAGCAATGTATGTATATGTATTGTAATCAATTTGAATATGAGTTAACAGTTCCTTAATGACTGATTTTAATTGAGTTAAATTTTTAAAGCTTAAATATTAAATATCATTTTCAGGTTTCCCCTCCTCCACCAACAGCACTAAAAACCCTTCCTTGTAAATATTCAGAGTGTAAGTCCAGCTTCAAATATAAAATCCAGCTAGCAAAACATATTGATAAAGCACATCCCACAAATGATGATGTTCAAGATGATAAGCCCGTGGAACCTGCAGTTGTGGAGTTATCTAATGACTTGGAATCTGTAAGGCTGCTTTATTTTTTTGAGAAGAACTATTCAGTAACTATAGCAATTTATCCAGTAATTAATTTTCAACCTTAAAAATATTTAGAAGTCCACGGACACTTCAAAACCCAAGTTTCACAAGTGCACCGAGTGCAGTGCCAGCTTCAAATTAAATGTTCAATTAAAAAAGCATGTCATTTCGGCACATTCGAAAAAGGATGTTCAAGTATTGGACAAGCCTGCAGTCGTGGTGGCAGAGGTACGTACAAAACAAGAGCGTTTATTATTAATGAAGTAATTTTTAATTAAATGTCTACTAAAAATTGAATCTAATTTGTAGAAGTCGACTGGATCGACAGCAAATGCTCCGTATAAATGCGACAAGTGTAGCCGCAGCTTCAAATATATCATTCAATTAACGAAGCATGTCTGTAAAGTACAGTCAAAGAAAAATGCTGTGTCTGACGACCCTGAACCGGAGGATCGACTGGCAATGGTGGATTTATCCAGTGATTCAAGCGATATTTTTGAACCAGTCGCAGTCACAGTACGGTTAATATTTCTAACTTGGAAAATTTGCTTTAATTTTAATTCTAAGAAAAATAATTTCTTTGCTACAAAAATAGAAGCGGAAGACAGCGTTTCCGAAGAATGTGCCAGCAGATGCGCCACTAGAAGCATGTAAAAATAAGGACAAGGAGAAGCACTCATGTAATAAATGCGGCCAGGATTTTCTGAGCGCCTATTTCTTAATGGAACACGTAAGACCTAAAAATTAATAATTTCAAACTGCACTAAATAGTTTCTCCAATTAAAACTCCATGTATACCTAAGTTTATCGTAATTAAATTTTTAATTTTAGAAATGTCGACAGTCAAAAAGCAACTCGGTTAGATGTTCCTCCTGCGACAAGATGTTTTGCAGTGCTAGCAGTCTAAAGAGACATGTACGATTCAAGCCATCTTTGTAAATACCTACTTTAAATTGTTGTCTGTTGATGTAACTGATAAACAAAATTTTACTGTTAAATTTGCAGGAAAAGAGATTTCACCGAAGTAAGAAAAAAGCCGCTCCGGTAAAATCAACAGCTGCAAACCAATCTGAATCTGCTTCAGCCAAAGTGCTACGAGCAAAAGCTAAGCTCGACCCATCCAAACAGGTGACACGATGCGAAAAGAATGCAACAAAAAAGAGACAAAGATCTCCTTCCTCATCCTCAACATCTTCAACTAAGTCAGATAGCACTGACAGTATCAAAAAGGACATGAGAACTTCCATGAAAGATGGCTTCAAAAGTTTGTCAATTCAGGTAATTGCAAAATTAGTAAAAATCTTAAATGGCACATAAATATTTTCAACGAAAAATGCGTAAAATCAAATTTCAAAAATTAATAATATATTTCTTTTTCAAATGTAGATGCAAAGGAAAGGTGACAGAGTGCGATATAAGTGCATGGAATGCAGCAAAACGTTTAATTCTAGAGATAACGCTGCTGAGCATGCAGCTACGCACTCAGAAAAGGAAGTGAGCTCTCCAGAAGAGGGAAGAAGAAGAGGGAGGTCCCAGCAAAAGAAAAATAAAACTGATTCTGACTCCGAACCGAATTTATATAAGTGTCACGTGTGCTCGAAGGTGTTTAATCGCTATAGCAATTTGCAGCAACATCTCCTTACTCATAGCCAATATCGAGAGAAAAAATCCCACAAATGTGGTAAATGCCATAAGGCATTTTCAGATTTGACAAAGTTGCGTGCTCACATGGTAGGTCTCATCATTTTTATGCGTATTATATCAGCCAAGATTCGTAAATTGCCTGTTTCAATCTTTAAAATTTTATAAATTCCTTCTTTGCCAAATTTTCAGGCGGAGGCTCACCCACCCGCAAAGAAAAGAAAGCGTTAATTACCAAAATCAATTTTGAGGATTTGTCGTTAGAAAATGCATTTTTAAGTATAATGATATGGCAAAAAATGTCTTATTGCGTTGTAGAATTTTGTACGATTTTTAGAGTATTTTGGAATTTGCATGTGCTTATTAAAATAAAATATTATTTTGATTAATTAAATTATTGAAATTAAGCAATCTTGCTATCTCAATCAAGGTCGAATTAAAATCTTAAAATCTTTCAATTGAATGGAAAATTCTAATCCTCTTGAACTAAACTAGATAGATATCCACATTGTTCATTAAGAATCTTAATGGTAATCTAGATTTAGCTAAAAGGGATTTTCGATCTTAATTTATTTTAAAATTTCAAAGAACAATTATTTTTATCGTCAAGTTAATATATCCAACGTTTGATCAAAAAACAATAAGACCGATAACCACTGGCAGCAGTCATCTTCAGCTCAATCAAATACCTTTCTATAAAAAAGCTATTAAAGCTGATATCTATTTGATCTAGTCCTAATCTGATTACGTTATTTTATCTACATATAGCATCTTTGCGCAAACAGTATAAAATATTCTTCCAAAAATTGAAAGAAAAAATTGAAAAAATTTACTTAGCGTCCATTTGAGCTCTCTTTTGCCACTACTTAAGAATTTAATTCTCTGTCAAATTATTATTCTTCAATTCCAAAAGACCTTAAAAATTCTCCAAAAAGATCTAAAAACATACAACGAACTATTCACTCGGATTTTTAAAAATTGAAAAGCTTTTCGCTCCAAATAAACAATCGAAATAGTTTTTCACCGGTAAAAAATATAATGGAGGTTCCCTTAAATCGGAACCGCCAAAGAGCTCAACCCCGTCTTAAAGGGGTGGTCAGTCCCCGTCTAGTCGCCGCTTTGAATTTGCACAAGCGCATGTACAGCTTTTTCTATCCGCTGCCTTTTAAAATCGAAATTAGCTCCTCAAAAGTAATTTTTATTAGGGAGCCACCTTCTAGTTCTACAAACATTATATTTCGTGTAGTTTCCCTAGTGGAAGTTTTGTTCATGTGCTTTGCAATTCTCCTTCCCACTTCTAAGCTGTTCGGGATCAACCTTCCAAATGTTGGCGTAGTAGAGCTCACCATGTCAATCATGGCCTTTCACTGCGCCTTTCTGGTACTCTCCGTGTACTCCCTCTACCTCCACGACGAAAACGTGACTTTAGCCCTAGACAGCTTGAGCCACCTCTACACCAAAGTTGGAAAAACGAGAACTGGGAAGGAACGCATCCTTGCCGATTTCATAATGACCTTGAATATACTGACTTTATTTATTTCTCTGACGGTTCCAATTGTTGCTGTTTTTGCGGACTTGGACGTTTACTTTTATTTCATCGATGTGGCACTACCCTCCAATTACCAACGGAGCATATCTTTAGTCTGTTCCGTGTACTTTGTCCGCATACTTTTCGTTTTTGCTATCGCCCTTGAATACTTTCGAGCTTGTTGGGTGTTCCTCTTTGTATTTATTTATTTCATGCTAACATCTCACGGAATTATTCAAAGAATTAGTGGCGTGAAGTGCAGCTCATTGCTCGAGGAGGCGACTACACTAAAAATTTACACTCGGCTCAGAATTATTCTTAACAATTTGGAAGTGCTTATAGGATGCTATACGGCAGTGTCCTTGTACATTTGGCAAGCATTTATAATTAGTGGTACCTGGTTCACTCTGAAGTGCTGGAATCACGTCCCATTTCTTGTGTGGGCTACTATGCTATCCGCTGCTGTTTATGGTATTCTGATTGCAGTGTACCTGCTACCGATCTTGGTCAAATGTGGATGTGCTAGTGACAAGTTTGTGAGACAGAGGAGGAATCACTTCCACTCAAGCAATCGGTGTCGAAGGTCGTACTATCTGACTACAAGGTGGAGGGCACAGAGAAGACTTCCGGTTAGAGTTGGTCTTCAGTTTCACCTCACGGAGGAAGTTCCAGTGAACTATCTTCACGTTTTAATGACGAACATTACGAATGCGGTCTTACTTATTCATCCTTAAGTTAGGTGTAGTTGTCTGATGCCGGAAGCTTCACCTTTTACTTTTTTTAATTTTTAATTACCAATCTGCCAATGATTTTAATAATTATAATAAAGTTTCAACTATTTATACTAATGAAAGAGTTGCTCGGTTGCAACAATTTTACTGCAGTTTCCATCGCATATGGGGATCACTGCTGTCACAGTCATGGTATCCCCTCACAAGCTGACCTACGTCCTTAGCACAGGTCCCAGACCCACGGTTTTTCATGTGAAACTCTCCGCCGCCTAGCTCAATAAACTCCCATCCGGAATGAATGTTATTCGGATCGCACCGATTAAAGCCAGACCGTCCACCGTCGTTACACTCTGTCCAAATGCACTTGTCCCCATTCTCTTTTGCGTCAATGGTCTGCCATGGAATTGCCAGCATCTTTCCGCGGGGGCCTTCAGTAATCGAAATTTTATCGAGTGGGCTTCCAGGCCTAGATCAACCAGATTAATACTAAAGTACTTAGGTGTCCATAAATAAGTTTTAAAAAATTCGGATGTTATGCTTACAGATTGCAATCTCCCATTTCAATGTTTTTGTACGGACTAAAGCGATCTGGATTAGTAATGCACTTTCCCGATCCCACATTTTTAATTAGTGACGCTGCAGCTCGGCAGCGACCACGAAAGCATCTCTGTTAAAGAGAACATACATGATTCATATTTGATAAATTTTGCGACGAGAAAAGCAAAATTTAATTTTTTTTTGAAATTGCTAAATTGCCTACCCCATTGTCTTTGCAAATAGTGTTATCAACGGGATTGTTCAAAGAGCGCTCCTCATATTTATCATGTACTGGATCGTATAATGCGCACATGAATCTTGTGCAATTACTCCTGTCCTCCTTGTAAATTTAGCAAAGCAGTAAAAATACATTTTAACGAATTTTTTAACTTTTTTTTGAATGTTTTGGAAATGCTACATTTCTTAAATTGGGAGAGTTCTTACAGTATCAGGAACGAAAGCGGAACTGTTCCATCTTTGCTTGCATTGCTGATCCATTGTTAGACCGATTGTAAATCCGAGGTCAGGATTAATTGGGGGTTCTCTACTTTCATCCCGGCGCTTCAAACACTCAGCATTATTCGACCTGAAAAATCCAATAAATTTTTTTTTCTGGAGATCGGAATGTGAAAAAATGAATTTTCTGAGCTTCAACATACCTGACGAACTCTCATATTTTAGTGTTGCTGCATGTAGAAAAGAACCATTTCAATTCAGCCGAGTTTCCACTCATTACGTACCCTCTGTCTGTGCAGTTTTCGATACTTGCGTCGTGGGGTGCGCCAAGACTGAAAAAATAGTCAACTTTACCACTTTACTTGTTTATAAATTTAGAAGGAGAAAAATTGCTTTAAATGGGATGAGCTACTAACACGTGGCCTATCTCGTGAGTTCCAGCATCGACGCTATTCCAGTTACCATTATCGTTCCACACCGCCGCTCCAACGTGTCTTCTTTGGCCGTGGTTCATTAAACACGCTGTCCTTACGAAGGCCAGTCCCCCATATCACTCCAGTGGGGTGTTGGTAAGGGCCACTGCCATGTCGAATTTCGGCAACTCCTCCATATTTTCATATAGCCAATATGTAAACAGGCCATGCATATTGTTCAAGCTAACTTTACCGTCTTCGCCTCTTGCTTCCTCAATAAACGGCTGTCCACTAGGATCCTGCGCCAAAAATCAGACGAATTGCTTGTGCCCATCTGTAAATTTTAATGATGTTATACCACTTTTGATACTCACGTTTATCACGACAATTCCCGTAATTTGAAATGAAATATCTGAGCTGGGTAGAGTTATAAAGCGCATAGTAACATCCGAAAAGTAGATTGTAAAGTAATCGAGGATTCGTTTCCGGTCGAAATCTTTGGTTTCTCCCCATTCCATATCACAAACGACGAGAAGTTCTACCGTTGCCTTCTCCAAGTCCTCATTAGGCTTCCCGCTAAATGTTAGGTTTACACCGAGGTCAACTGCAAAACAGTTACAATGGCGCACTTTATTTTCAAGAAATTAAATACGTCCTTAAAGTAAAAACGAATGATGAGCTTACTATAGTCCAATTTCTCCAAATTTCTCTCTCCCACTAGCTGATTGTTGTCGTTCGCATCAATTTCCAGCTTTTGTCCGTTTACGACTTCTTCCTGTAATTGAGACATTATTTCAGAAGCTGGCAATTTTTTAAAAATGTTCACACAATGCATTTTTAAATTTTAAATTTTACCATCTTGTGAAAACCGTTTTCTTTTGTAAAACGAACTGCAGCAAGGCTCTCCGGGTCAACGTACACATCCTCGGCAGTTTGTATTTCGTCCTGAGAGGGACTCCACGCATCGAACATAAGTTTTCCATCGGCGCCAGCGCGAGCCGAATAGACCTTTACGTTGGGATGCAGTACACTTGTACCTTGAAAAACGATAATGTTTGACATATTATATACAAAAAACTATTTTATATTTGCTCGACGTGGTAAATGGGTAATAATATACCTGATTTAGTTAGCTTCACATCGTACTCCTTCCCAGTTTTGGGATTTGCGACAGAAAAGAAAGCTGTGCAAATTTCGATAAAATTGACAATATTGTTTGCGCCGAATATGAAGGCAATGCACTGGCCAATTCTAGCAAGACTTAAATGTAAATTATTTTACCTTTGTTTCCATGGCTTGTTGCGGTGAGGGGTGAAATGTGAGGCTTTCCGTCTATGCCACCAATTAGGAATAGGAGCACTGGAAAAGTTCGATTGGAAATTAGAACAGTATCAGTGCCTGCGTAAACATGTTTGTCCTGATAGTTTTAAAAAATAAAAGTTGACCTACCAATGGCAAGTGGAACTACACGAAATGGACGTGTGTGAAGTTAGAACATCGACCGCATCCACCGCATCCACCGCATCGACCGCATCGACCGCATCGACCGCAGCCACAGCATCCGCAGCAACAAAGAGCTAAAATGCTGTATGTTGCTGACCGCATCCACAGCATCGACCGCATCCTAAGCAAAAGCAACAGTAAAAGTAAAATGTGCTCCTGCACAGCAACAATGTAGCATTTTAATTTTATCCCTAAAAGTACGAAACTATGACTATTACTGATTAAAAGCTAACTACAATCAAATTAGTTGTGATGGAAGCTTACTCATTAAGGGAATGAGAACCCATATTTTTTGCAATATCAAATTGATTGCATTAATTGACGTGTTTGTAAAAATTATTCAAATTAATTCCTCTAGGTTCTATACTCTTCTCAATTTACCGCAGAAGCAAAGACGCACCACAAGACGCTACCTATCTTATTAAAATTTTAATTATAATTAACTATTAAGTCCAATGAATAATTGAAGTAATACATAGCTCATTTTAAATAATTAAAAAAAGCTTTACTACAGCATCTGAAGGGAAGTAACCCGGGAGATTTTCTTAGAAAAACTGACAAATTTTCCTCACTTTTAAAAATTTCTTCAAAATAAGTTCTTTTAAATCCTTAGTTCCAATTTATCTCTCCGAATTGAAATACCTAGTTCTAAACTTCTAAATAGTGACTAATATATACATATGTCTTGTGTGATAAAGTTACATTAACATCCTACATTGTTGCTGTGCAGGAGCACATTTTACTTTTACTGTTGCTTTTGCTTAGGATGCGGTGGATACGGTCAGCTACATACAGCATTTTAGCTCTTTGTTGCTGCGGATGCTGTGGATGCGGCCGATGCGGTGGATGCGGTGGATGTTCTAACTTCACACGCGTACGAAATGGTGTCTTCATTGCTTTTGTGTTCAGAGAAAAAATGGTTTTAAAATGTTTGTTTTCTTTCGTTGTTGGTTTGAAGTAAAACTGGCAATTTGGCGTTCGATTTCTTTATTTATATATAGAATTGAGGTTATCAAGTGCTTAAAATATATTTGCATTGCGAAGATAAGGAAATTGTGGTGTGGACGATGTAAGCCAAATTGTTTGCAGATCAGCCAGATCAGAAGAAGATTGACCGTATTATCGCCTATTGCGTATTACTTTTTACATTGGCAGATTCTTCTAAATGTATAGGTATAGACGCCGGTCAGAGGAATTTGCACCGGAGAGCCGGTCCAAAGGAAGTGAAATAATTATCGTACAAAGGGAAATGTCATCGAAGTACTCAACGTGATATGGCTTAAGTGCAAGAGCGAAAAAAGCAGCTGTCGAACTGTCACTAGCATCCTTGTTGTTTGTTTAAGTGGGGCGATCATTTCAAAAAGTTCCATATTTTAATTCAAATAGCGGACTCATCGAAGTGTGAATTCTAGGAATGGCTCGACATCGGTGTTAATGACCTGGACTTGGAATAATGTTGGAAAGTTTGACCTTAATGCTGACGGTGTAGTACTAAAACCTGCTCATCCATGATCAACCTGTGCATTTATGTACTGATCAAAATATGTCAAATATGACAATTATGTTTTAGTCCGCTTATCTGAAACCCCTCAACCCTTATCACTATCAGCGCACATTTTTAGTAAGTTAGCAAAGCATTTTATTCGCTTATCATTAGAACTGCTTCTCACGTACAAAATATATTGAGACTTAATTGAAAAGTATTTGTTTAGATGAGCTAGCTTTGAAAAGTTTAAGTGCTTCTCGGAACAAAATTCAAGTGGTCAACGGGAAAAGCGGATGTGTACATCAAGTTTAACTGTCACAACATGCTCACTAACTAATTAGGTAATATTCCATCATACATAATTTGCAATACAACGTGTAACTAGAATCCCCATTCGAATGGAAGGAATATTTTTTACAGAAAACTCCCATAGGACGCAGCCACTTCCAAATTTTCCTCAGCAAACAGCTTCAGGTTACTGCCCTCTGTCCTCAGGAGCAAAGAAAGACAGTCTCCAAACTAATGCAAAATTTGTTTTTACATAGAACTGATAATAGATTTAATACGTGGATATATCAAACCTAGTCTAATCCTTTCTGTTGCACACATGCTCGAAACAAACATACCAATTCCCCATAAGAAAAACATCTGTCTTATATTACCCCCCAAAGTCAATGCCGTGACCTGGCTAGCAGTGTCCTGCTGGAGACTTGTAGGACTCCGAGCTTTCACCCTATCTTGAACGCGCTCACCTAGTAGAATTTGAAAGCGTTCCGTGTACCAATACATCGTTAATCCGATGGCGTCAATGTATTGCTTATTGCTTAACCTTATAATTTATGTCGCTGTTCGGAGGCAGTATCATCCAGAAGTAGTGGGCGCTCACTGGTATAAGTCTCTGTCCAATGTAGCACCGCTTTTTCCCTCCAGTCCCAGTTTTTCCTTTCAGTAACACTCGAGCCACGTCAGTTACCGACCTTAGAGTCCAGACCCACTCATTTAAGAGTACTACTTTGTCATCAAAGGCGAGAGAATTTACAACCGCTTCCCAATTAGACTTCATTTTTGTCTCTTTTACAAAAATGTCAATATCTTCTTCTGAGATGGACTTGCCTCCTCGCAAAAGCAGTTCTTGTCGTATTGAGGATTTTGTGGTATTGAAGTTAAGCAGTAGAGCTCGGCTATTCACAATCGGTTTGTATTTGCGGGATATCACCTCCGGAATGTGAGTCATTGCATCGTCCTTCGGTAGACTAATTAAGTAGCCTGTATTGACTGCAGTGTAGTGATTTATAAGAACTACTTCGCACAACGACCACAGCACAAATACGTAAAGCCGTTTGATGCCATTTACAGAACTTAGACTGTCTGAACTTGAAATTAAAGGTAATATCGATACATAAATCAAAAAAAATCTTTTCTAGAATTCCACGAAAATTTCAATTGCTGAGAGATTACAGCCGTTAATATAAGTAAGTAGGGTTAGAAAAAGTCCCAAACCGACTTTCCAGTCTAAAAAGCGAACGAGAATTTGGAGGTTCCAAATTCGATCTCGGTACGCTCGAGGAAGATCGCAGTACACAAAGTTAATTGGGTACGCAGGGTATGGCACTAGAAACACATTTTATTTGGCCAGTTCTGAAAACGAGGGCCAATAATTAGAGGAAATAATGAACACTCCTGGACTTTCCCAATTTGAATTAGCCCGGAACTGGGAGAACTATGCCTCCAACAAAGTTGCGTTGATGGCTTGTGCAACCTCATTCCATAGAATGATGATGGGATAGAGGGAGTGCCAAACCTGCACATTCCAGTAATTTCTTCTTTTGGAATAATTAGAAATTGCTTCGTTTACTGATAGCCTGCCTTCTACTAGTGTTATCCTGTTGTCGCTGCTCGACCCTCGATATATGCTCAGTTTCTACTTTCGAACAGCGATGAGATGGGCTTCAAACCAATGTGTTTTTCGAAGGACCAGAGACTAAGTTGTACGGCTTAATCTAAAAAATATGACGATATCTAATACTAAAAAAAGACAACACTCGACTGAAATACAATTCTAGGTACATTTATTGAATATATCAAACATATGACACGCATCGGTTTTGCTCTATTACGCACGACTAATGCACCTGCATACTCTATCATACCCGACTTTCCATTTTCACGGGTAATTTTAACAAGGAAAAAAGGTAACATTTAAAATTATCATCTCAAAATTACCACTTCAACACTAATCAATAACATCAGTCATCACCACAACTGATGCAAATAAACACAGTATACAAAAATTTAACTCAAAGCTACTATTCATTTACAGGGCAAGCAATACAAACAAGTACTAGAACTTTACAAAAACCTCCCAAAATTGAACCAAATTCACATTGCCGCACAGCGATACCTGTCGTCAAGAAATAAGTATTTGGGATTGATTTCCTTTGATCTTTTCTCCAGGCAAAATGTTACTGTGCCATCGTAGCAGTCAAGAATTTTATAAGAAAGGAGCCACTTAATGTAAAGCATCCTCATGCTCAAACTCTGACCGTTAGCACAAATCTCCAAAAATGTGAGGTCGCTCGTGCCACTCTACCACAGTTGTCACCCTAGTCGACTCAATCGAAATTAAGTATATGGGAAAAGGAGACATTTGCAGAATGGGAAGATTGTAAATACCCGAGTTTGCAATGTAAAATCGAAGTAAGAAAGTAGCACAAGTCATTTTTAATTTTTAAAAGTGAATGTTTTAAAACTATTCTAATATAATGCTATTAAAATATATATTATTAGACTTGAAAACTTGAAAACTTGCTGTAAAAAAAGGAAGTGCGCCGTTGCAATGATGATGTGTTGTGTTGTGATGACTTTTGAATTGAATCATAAAAGTAGTAGTTATGCAAGAGCGTCGCAGCGTACTCGCAATACAAAAATTGTCTTAACGATGCAATGAGTAAGCCTATAATCTGTCACCTCATTTGTCATTGAAAGTCAGAAAATCTAGTTTTTTGTGGAATTGTGTGCCTGCTGTGGCTTGAGCCTTATGCTTTCACAGAGGTATCGTGTATGGTAGGGAGAACAGCCTTTTGTTAGGTTGATACCGTTTTACACGTTAATAAATCAAATCAAATCAAATCAAACTAGGTATTAATTGGTATATACGAGACTGCTCCACGTTGATAACACCTAACGTACTTACCTCGTTAGTACATTGCTGCTGTAACCAAAGAATTATGGCTCAATGGCTAGGGGTCTGTCCCTGGGAACGTGCGCCTCGAGCTCGATCCCTGTTTATGGCAATAGATTTTGCTTTTTTGCTTATTCATTTTTAGCAATAGAACGGATGCGCCGATTTGCATCAAATTTAGTGCTATTTCCTTCTATGATCAGTATTTATTCATTTGGGCGTAGTCATTTTATAGTCTTCATGTTTAATGACATGCAAATGTTCAATGCCATCTGTATGTACTCCAGTCCGGGGGATTAAGTAATATAGTTGCACCGAATTGGCTTTAGATTACCAATACTCCTTTTGCCACCCCGCTCTCATCGTTCCATTTTCAGGCACAACAAACCAAAAACACGTACAGCGAAAAAGTTCTTCGCAAGGAAGAGTTTTGCTATAAAGAGCATTCCATACACTCATTTACATACACCAGTAGTCAGCACAGCCCTATTTTTACAACTGCCATAAAGGGGACGGGTTATGAGGCGCAATGTTGAAGGTTTCCGTTTAAAGGCTGGTTTAGCAAACATTTTCAGCTTGCGGATCGCTATTTTATGTAGGGTTTGCCTAATGAACCGCAGATGTAGACTAGTGGTGTTGTCCAACCGTTAGCTAACAAATGCCAAACAATTGCTACTTTTGCGTTTTAATTATTTCGATTTGCACACTACAGCATAACTATTTGCACTAGTTCCGGGATTTCGGCAATTCTAAGTCCCGGTCACAATGATAGCTTTGCTGTGTGAAATAAATAGCAACCATATTAGTAGTACGCGGAAAAGTCTTGGCAGCGCTTATGTATTTATTCATTTTGGCGTATAAATTAATAGTGTTTATGTTCAGAAATATGCAAAATTTCAATGTCATCTGTATGTACTCCAGTCCGGGAAAAAGTAAACAAAACTATTTGTACTGCATTGGGCTTAGATTGACAACAGTCGTTTCGTTCCGTTTTAAGGCACACCAAACTAAAAGCAAGTACAGCGAAATAGTGCAACGCAAGAAAGTGTTTTGTTATATGGAGCATTTCGTACACTAAAGAGCAGTAGTCAGTTCAGACTTATTGTTGTGGCTCCCATAAAGGTTTTCAGCCATGAGGCATTAAATTTAAGGTTCCTTTAAAAGCCAAGTTTAAAAATATTTTCATCTGCACATCGCCATTTTAAGTTGGGTTCCCCAAATTAGTCCCAGGTATAGATTAGTGGGTTCGCCCAACCATTAGTTAACAAATGACAAACTAGTGCTGCTTTTGCGCTTAAATTATTTCGATTTGCACACTACGGCATAACAATTTGCACTAGTTCCGGGATTTCGTCAATTCTAAGTCCCGGTCACAATGATAGCTTTGCTGTGTGAAATAAATAGCAACCATATTAGTAGTACGCGGAAAATTCTTGGCAGCTCTTATGTATTTATTCATTTGGGCGTAGTCATTTTATAGTCTTCATGTTTAATGACATGCAAATGTTCAATGCCATCTGTATGTACTCCAGTCCGGGGGATTAAGTAATATAGTTGCACCG
>JAHZND010000538.1:0-22578 GCA_027744115.1 Acrocyrtus sp. NNG-2020 | reverse complement strand
CGTGTAACCGTCCCATTCATCTGTGTCTGCAGAGTACGCAACAAATCTTTTTTTAACCGGAAAGGAAAAATTTTTAGTGCATTTTTTTATTTACTCCTCTTACGATTTACTCCTTACGAGGCTCACCACTTTTGAGTGACGTGTGCCAATTTAATTTATTTCAAAGTTAGCGTAACCTACAAGCAACAAGATGAAAAAAAATTGAATGACACGTCGTTGGTCGCTGAGCAGTTGGGTACTGATCATTGAATTTTTTTTATAACAATCCATCTCGTCGCCACGCCAGTAAAGGTTGCAGTTTCAGCTTTCATGCACTGTATGATCTTGTGAACTCAAAGTAAAACGGTAAACTGTTAAAAAAGTCAATATCATAGAGAAAAAGGCTCTGCGTTTTTCCCCACACTCACACCTCCACTCTTTTAGTCACTCGAGCAGAAAAAAAGGTTTCTCAGTTCTCGCTCTTGATTTCATTTTCTGCCAAGAAAATGCAGAGCGATTACACGATCCTTACGCTACAATCAAAATGACAGCTAAAGCATCTTGTGTAATTAATGGAGGATGTCTTTTCGCTTTTTTATTAACTGCTTCATTTGCAGTGTGCCCTACACAAACAGCAGAAAATTGGTTAAAAGTTGTCCCCCAAAAAATGAATGGGTTCTACGAAGGCACGAGCATGTTCTCTCTGTTTTGCTACTGTTTTGTAATCTCTGTCGTCGCCGTTGTAAATGAGTCGCTCTCATAGTTGGCGAGATACGAGAAGCGTGCAAACCCTGACTAATTTCCATAAAATATAGAACGATTTTTTAAAAATCGCATAATAAACTGGCTTCGCTCTAACCTACAAGCTTCCACATTCTACTGAGGCAACAGGTAACCACTTTTGTAAAAAAAAATATTTGCTCTTGTTGAAGCTCATCATAAGATAAGGGATAACCTTTCAGTTTCTGGTTGACAAAATGCAAAATGCCATCCATTTTTTTGCACGTTTACACTCGGTACTCGCGTGGATTATATCTGCAATCTGCAGCAAATGAATGGCTTCAGATCTGTAAGGGATCGAGTTAGCAGTTTATTGAGTGACCTTATTCCAAGTGTCACATCGAGCACCTTGCAGCTCCGTAATGACTCTGCACAAAATAAATTCTCATTCATTTTTTTGTCCCGTCCACAATACGACACCACACCATTCTCAACTCTCGTTCTTTTTATACCGGTACAACCAGACAATTAACGTGGTTCTTACACTCTCATAAAATGCAATTTGAGCTGTGTCGTTATCACACTAACTCTCGTCCAACAAATCTCAAATACCAAATAAACCAATTTGCCAATTTATTATGCAAATCTGCACTAAAAGTGGAGTTGATAATCGCTCACTTGTAATTGGGAAGGTGTCTGCCCTTTATAAAATGGAAATTATTTTGGTTTTTGCTAGCGCGTACTGCTGCAACATAAATTTAGAGCTATTTAAAAAAGGGGATGGATTTCGAGGGATGTGTGAGAATTGGAGCAAGCGCAGCTTGAAGTACAAAAATGAGATATGAATTAATCAAGAGAATATATCCAATTCGAAAATTGCATCTCTTGTTACGCTTTTAGATAAAAGTGGGAAGGCGTGTCTTTGTCTTCTTTCTCTGCGGTTATCCATCTGCAACGCTATGCGATTGCATAAGAGGGCACGTTTAGTAGCTCACCCCTTCCCAGATTTTTCAAGGGTTGGACTGTGCATGCCGTAAATGGAGCAAATAGCAAATTATTGATTTTTAAATTGTAGACTGTATTTTTAATCAATTTTTAAAACTTTAAAAGTCCTTCCCATTTAATTTCTACTGAGTGACCACCTGGAACAAAAAAAACTTGCGCCTGCCTTCAATATTTTTTTATTTTTCACGAGTCAATGCACCCCAGCTCAGTTTACAGCCAAAAATAGATAAGCAATATTTTTTTCGCGAACATGAAAGGCTCAGAATAAAATTAGCGTATTGTTTATGTAGGATATAATGGTAGCTGTTAAAGCGACATGAAATTAGTCGTTAACAAGCTTCTTTTATGCAGTTTTACTCAGTCAGGGAGTAAAAGCGATAATTCCTCAGCAATTATAAGCTTTATTATCATTACCCCTGCATACACACACTTATACCACACTACAAACTTCTTGATAAGCTTACACAAATTTACTCTAAAGTACCTGAAAACAATATCGCGTTAAACACAAAAAAATTGCAAAGAGTTATCTGCTGTATTAAAAGCTTACACTTTCGTATAATTTTTCGTACAATTTATCACTAATCCAAAAAAAATGTGAACAGTTTGCATTTTTTTTAAATATAATAAAATATATCCCAGTAGAGATAGTAATCTTGAGACTATATTTTTTATGATGAAAAATCGATGACTTTTCTTTTGTAAAGTGATTAGACTGTGATAATTATTGTAAAAAGGGTATGCATTTTGTAGAGAGTCGCATCAGTAATTTGCGTTTATTAGCACTTTAATAAATTACGTATTATCCATTATATTATGCTGTGGGGGAAGAGTAGAGAAATCTGTGTGAGTCATTAAACCCTTGTCACTTGAGTGTTAATTAATTATAAAAGAGGATATTACATGTAGATGGGAAGACAATTATTCCGTAATTATTTTTTTTTATTTTCAGGCTAAAGGAAAAAGTAACGGAAATGGTCTACGGAGAATTTACAATTTTTTTCCCACAAGAGCACACAACAATAACCCCGCCTTATTATTAGTCAGAGGAAAATATGTGAGATGAAATGAAAAGTTGCATTTCTTGTAAATATTTGGCTTACACATTTTACCTGTAATAATAACACACGTAAAAATTAGCTCGTTTATTAGTGTGCTACTGGTCTTATCAAAGTTACAAGCTTAAGAACAACTACCTTGTACTTTGTACCTAGGAAAAATAAAATATTTTACTTACTATTCCGCATACCTTGGCTTCAGATAATAATAAAAAATTTAAGTATCCGGATCGAGTTATTATTTGTTTGGAGGTAACGAAATCCAAGTTCTAAATTGACTCGATCATTTTTTTAGTAGGATTCACTATCATTATCATATCGCTATTGGCATAGTCATCATCGCCGTCATTCAAAGTTTGATTCATAGCTACAGCGTAAAAAAAGCCATCTAAATATAGGAATAGGAGTCATTTCATGAGTATTGACTATAATCATAATTTTTCATTGGAGCTACCTATAAAAAGGTGAAAGGAATACGGAACAATGAGCCATTTCATATTGGACTTTCTTATTTTGCGGTGATTGCGCCCCTTCATAATGCATACTACTATCTTGCTCTGAACTAGAATAATCATCATAGCGCCTTATCCAACCTAAACTAAAAAAAATCAAAAATTCACTGCAGAGCAGATTGGCACTACAACTACAGCTTGTTTGTAGTGTACTTTTTTAGCAAAGGAAGAATTTTAGCGAGAAAAGTGAGCCTGAGCATAATAGTGCATTATTACTATTGCGAGTACTTTTTATTTCGCCTTGCTATACTGTAACATTTAGCTGAGAGCAAATATAATAAAAAGTACTCGCATTTATAAATACTTTTATTCTCTGGGAGGGATAGTTAAGAAGTAGCCAGCCAGAAGAAGCGAGTTCGTCCTCAGAAGAAAAAAAATAGTTTGAGTGAATCGAAGGCTCGAGTGGAAGCTCAATTCGACGCTGGCTGTCAAAGGTAGCAAACGTACCTTAGAAGGAGTCACCAGCTGAAAAATTATATTCTATTCAGTGATAGCGCTAACTCTCAAGCGTTCCAGAGTACAAAATAAAAAGGAGTCTCTTTTACTGTGCGTTCTTCATAAAATTTTCTTGTTGTGTGGAAGACTGAATAAATATTTTTAAACGTTTTTGGGTTCGAAATCAGAAAAAAATATGTTGCGGATAGTTGTAACGGTAAGATAAAAAGTTTATCAATTTTTTTACAATAAAAAATATTTCATCGCGCGAATCCATCTCTGTCGTGACGCTCCTATTCTGCGAGCTGCATTTTTTTTATGAAGTTGAGTAGCCTCAGGGGAAAATGCATTATTATTATGCAACTTTTTTTTTCATCTGTGGGAAAGGCTCGCAAAAATCTAGATCAGTTAGTGGCTGCATAGCTATAGCTGCTGCAATCGCAAAAATGCAATTTGATTTCACGTGACTTCACTCTTCACTCTTTTCATCTCTGTACATAAAAATATTTATTTTTTATTTATCTCTGCTGAACTAAAAGTGGCACAGACAGTCTATTTATAAGCCGCTAAATGCATCATCCTCAGCAGAGAAGACAAGAGAAGAAGATGGAAAGGAAGGTACCACGAAGTCATTTTTTTTATTTTACGATAGAGCCTTCCTTGAGAAAAAAAAGAATCCTTCTGATAAATTTGCTCGTTGCAAAGTTGTGTTATGATTTATGGGACATGGCGATTATTATTATATGATATNATTATTATATGATATGAGTAACTCTTCAGTTTTCTTCAGTCCTCTCCTTCCTGATTATGTGATTGGAGAGAATTGAAATAATGCAGCTGGGTTGCTGGTTGCTGTTGTGAGGAGATGATGTGCAATCGCCATAACTTTTTTGGCTCGTTGCATTGCCTCACTCACAATATCTCCGCTGAGATATGTATTACTCAATTATGTGAAGATCAGTAATTATACAGTGATTTGCTTTCATTCATTTTATTTGTACTTTATTTGCTCGGGCCCTGAAACAAGTACAAGGAAGTCATTACTATATAAAAAACAGCTGCGTAAAATGTCATTACATTATTCTATTATATTATTAGCGGTTTGTCTCCCTCTCTATTCTAACTTCACTCCCATTCCCCAGCCCAGTTGTAATGGCTTCATCAAGAGCATTCTTATAAAAATATACCTAAAAGCCAATTTAATGCAAACTGATTTTTTTTCTAAAAAAATAATTTGCTATCAGCAAACTGGCTCGGTTCTATTGTTTTGTTGTGATAAATATGGAGGTGGCGGAGGTATTGTAAGATTGGAGGTGAATGTGAATTGGGAGAAGTTTGAAAAACGGTATCGCGATCGCTCTGTCGCTCCCTCAGAAATAGTCCATCTTTTTACACTCCAAAATTGAAACAGATTATTTTTTTCTTCTGTTTAGATTGTCGAGTGGGAGCTGCTTATTGAGTCATTATAAAAATTAGGCTGCGATCAAAATGTAGATATAATAAATACTGAAAATTGCTTAGGCAGCTGCTTTTGCTCTCGTGTATGCCGGCGTAATGTGATTTTCGCCTCAACCTCATCAATTAGTTCTGCTCGGTTAGAAAACAAGTAACGCGGCAGGTTTGCATTTTTTTGCATAAAGCCACCTCCTACGTAAAAAAATATATTTTTTTTCGATTCGAAAAAGATGGCAGGAATGACAAATGAGACGCCAAATTGATGGTGGCACGGTGGCAGAGATTGTGGATTATGCTCTGAGAATGAATTACAAAATAAGCACACTAAAATTTGTAAATAGGGCCATTTTGAAATAAGAGACTATGTTCGGAAGTAAAGTAGCAGGTGTCAATTTAGCAGCGCTGATTGAGAGCTTCGCAAAAATTTAAATATTTTAAGAAGGAAGTCAACTAGTGCACCACCCATCACATACTACATCCACCTCCTCAAAATTGTAATGACAGCTGCCAACTCAGAAAAAAAACCTGACAAAATTGCATAATGCCTACCACACAGAGAGTCGCCGCCTCAGAGCAATGCCGCATTATTATCCTGTAGCATTTTTTCCTAAAAAAATTCTTTAAAAAGATTCTGATACAATCAAATTTGGCTCAAATTTCCTTTATCAGTCCGATTTTAAGCTTTTTTATTCTGAGCTATAAAATATTTTGAATTGTTTTACAATCCCGGCATCAAATTTTCCATTTTCACTTTTTTTTGTAAAAAAAAGTCCACAACTTTTACAAGAGAGTTGCATAATCTTAAAAAATTTCCTCGTAAACGTAAAAACTACAATGAAACGACTAATTTACACAGCTGTGCATATCACGCGTGAAAAAAATTCAATTTTTTTCAATTTTGTTCATGTACTGTTGTAGGTCAGATTAATTTTCTGTTCGAAAATATGCGCAAGTTGTGTAAAAACATGATGTATTAATATGCTTAGTTTGTTTCCTGCTAAAGTACTTTTGCTTTTTATCTGCTGTTAAATAACAAACTTTTTTTCTCTTCTTTTTTTACCTATGTACCCGAGGAATTTTTTTCCTCAATTTTTATCAATTTTTCATGCATGTGCAGTTTTCATGCGTGTACTCACGCAGATCATATCAGTGTATCGAATAAATTCGCAGTGCACTTTATTTCGCGATAAAAATTTGTTAGCGATTATTGATCTCGCAGTCATTCCTAAACTTTTAGATCGATTTTGATTTTTCTGAGAATAACTATCAGATAATTTATTATGGATTTGCTAAAAATGTTAAAAATGTGACTACTTTTTTACGATTTTAGTGCTGTTAATTAAATGTTATCAGGCTTTTTTGTAAAACGTCAAGATTAAATTATATGCTAATCGGCAGTTTTCTCTAGATTTTGGTATTGATTTAACAATTCAATTAAAAAGGCTCGTCGAAGATTTGCATGAGCTGATTTGTTTACATAATTTATTAGCTTTTTTTGGAGGCGTTGAGAGCCACTCGCTGTGCGAGCAAATGCACTTGAGCGTTTTTATGTGACCGATGAGAATTAATTTTAAATTTTTTTTCAAGCCTTATTAAATTACAAAATGAATCGTTGAGGGTAGCTTTTTAAAAGGGAGCAAAATGATTTTTAATTTGAATGGCGTGCTCTTGACTGTCTGATCTAATTTAGTTTGGTGTTAGGCCAAAAAATCTCCAATTTTTAAAAAAAGAGTTTGCTTGGAAGAGAGAAAAAAATTAAGACGAGATAAATTACAAGCAAATTTTTTTTGGGGATAAATTTTGTTGGCTAACGAGGCAGTGGAAGTATGGTAGTGCGTAGAGGATTGATTATACTCGCGTAATTGAGATGCAGCAGGCTTTATGTTTACTGCGATAATTTTTAATTTATTGTTCGTAAAAATAGTGAAAGTTACACACAGTTTATGTATATGCATGAGCACTTACTCATAATTTTTTTTGCAAGTTGATTGAAGCTACTCACTAAATTGGAATTTATTTGTGCACGAAATACTGTAGCTGGCTCTGGTTACGTAATAATAATGCGCAGTTTCGTAACAGAGGAAAAATATCTTTTCGAAATGAGTTTACAGCCAGAAGAGAACAGAACGCTCGCATTTTAGTTTCGTAGTTCGTGAGCCCTTCAAAGGGTATCCCAACTGCTAAATAATTAAATGGCTGCAGCTGATGGAGAATTTTTTCAGAAGAGATGAAGGGATTGTTTGCAGAAGTCCATAATTTTTTAGTGTGAGGTGCAAGTTTCCATACAATGGATGAGAAATTGGCTACCCCATTTTGAGGGGCACTTCGAAAAAGGATGGCAAGAAATTAAAAGGTTTAGAGATGGCTCAATAAAGTGAGCCTAATTATTAAGAACTTGCACTAATTTCAACATTGTCTTGGATTTCTCCATAAACGCCCTCGTCCTTGCCAATGGCAGAAAAAAATGGTTGCAGAGCGATAAGCTGTCGCATCATTGATCATGCAACTGAAAAGCTTGCTTGAATGCTATCGACATGAGTGTTGAATTATGTGCTCACTGCAACTTATGAAGAGCTGAGAGAAGTTTGTTGTGGATTTATTGCAGTTAGTTAGAGTGGAGCACTTAACAAATTTACAATAGACTCGCTTTCCACTTTTTCCTTTTGTCTAGCTGAGCGGAGCGGTGGTGGTGAGCTAATATTTTTGGCAGGGTGAGGAACCAAGGTGAATAAGTTACACCCTCCCTGAAAAAAATGTGTTGCGAAGTTTATCGTATTGTCCCTTTGAATTATCATTTTATCATGCGTTGGAATGATTGATGATGCTGATGTGAGAAAGTGTCCTTTTTGCGCGTAGGCCATTGTTACAATTCCTCGTAGATGCTTTTATTAGTCAAGAAGTGGTTGCGCCACCACGCTTTGGTGGAGGTGCCTAGAGAGTGCGCAGCAGAAATAAAAAAATGGGGAAAAAGCCATTTATAGAGGCAGTAAACAAGAGAGCTGAAATGTCTCATTCATGGTCACTGATTCCATTTTTAGATATGTGCCGTGTCGCAGCTAGCGACAGCACTGCCTCAGAGACAACTTAGTGGAGCACCTGGGGCGAGTGGTCCTCGCCCTGTTGCACAATCTGGTGGACCCAATAACCAGCCTGCTGCATCCTCCTTGGGACAGTTCAGCCCTGCGTTCCAACAACAACTCAACTTTGGCGCGGCACCACCAGCAGTGCGTGGCAGAGGACCGGCCACTTACCAAGCTCCAGGGCTTGGTATAATTCCTGGACCAAGTGCCAGTCCAGCTACTCCTTCTTTTGCTGCCTTGGCGGGAGCCGGAGCCTTTGGAGGAGCTGGCAGACAAATTCTTACCTTGAGATCGCCAGCTCAAGCCGATGATGACGAGTACGAGTATGAGGATGACGATGAGCCAACTCTTCACGGAAGACCTGCTCCAAGACCAGCCATCCCAGTCACCAGAACACCTGTCAGGGTTGCTTCTCCAGTTCAATCTGCCCTCGGACTTGGAATCGCTGCTGGTGCCGGACGCTTCAACGCTGCTCCCGTTGTAATATTTCCGTCCTAATTCAAACATAAAGACTTTAGAATTCAATGGGGCACTGTGATAAAAAATATTTATTTTTTTTTACAGCAACAACCAATTCGTCAACGTCAGCCAATACCTTCAATTGGAGCCATTGCTGCTCAGCCACTCCAACCTATCCGTGCTGCTCCAAGACCCGATGTTGGACCCCAATTTGGCATCGACGGAAAGAGATCAAGGCTGACCACCCCAGCACCAATTCAAACTGTTAACCGATACCAAAGAACGAATGACGACGGCTCTGTCACCTGGGGCTACGAGAATGAAGACGGAACCTTCAAAGAGGAAACTCTCGGAGCTGACTGTGTCGTCCGCGGAAAGTACGGATACGTCGATCCTGAGGGCAACAAGAGGGAATATGAGTACCAAACCGGTAATTCAAAATCCTTTTAATTTCACAACTTATTTTATTAAAAATCGAGAGAACAATTTATATATTTTTTATCTTCATTTAAAGGAAACCCATGCGACCCCAACAAGAAGGATCAAGAGGAAGTAGAAGAGGAGGAAGATCTCCCAGACGGCCCCAGCAGACCACAACAACTCGCCGGAGTGCTCAACGCCAGACCAAGGCCCGTTCAGAGGAGGCCCATCGCCCAACAAGGAGGAGGTGCTCATCTCGGGCAACTCGGTCAAATCCCACACTACCAACAACAACCTCAATATGCAATTTCGTAAAATCCTACATTTGAAAGACTCTTAGCTAAAAAAAATTTTTTTTGATGAGCTCTTGAGCTGTTGTTTGCTTCAACATATGTCATGTCATTATTATCTATTTTATATTTGTAATAATGTATTATTTTTCATCTAACCTTCTCTTACCTCATCTACCCTACTGACAATGAAAACTTCGAGATTCCTATACAGTATGTCTTGTGTGAACGTAAGAAAGTGTCTTCTGTATGAGATTGTTATTTTATAAACTGTTTACAAGAATAAAGACTTTTTTTATATATAAAAAGGAATTTACTTAAGTGTCCTTCAGCACGACTTAAACTTTCACCCCGCTAACGAATGCCGATGAGCTCATAAGATATAGAGGACGATTGACGGTTTTGTTGACGATATTGGCAAATTTTTTTTTGTGATTGACATCTCGCCATCACATGGTTTATTTTCTTCTTTTTTATTTCAGCATTTTATTTGATTATTTATTTTTTCTGGAGGTCAGTTGGTACTGGTCTGGTACCTTTTTCCTTTTCGTGTAATAAATTTAATAATGATGCGCACTCATTCCTCTTGATACAGGTTACAATATTAGAAATGATGGAAGTACATAAAAGCGATATATATAATTTTATCCTTTTTTAGCGGATTCCGTTTTTCTTTTTAACCAAAGCGTATAGCTGGGCTTCAATTTTTTTACAGCGAGTACAGATATATACGTCCAACTTCGTGGTCACGAACAGTATAATTATAAATCACATACATAATTACATTCAATACGAGTGCTTAAATACACACGACAAGGTTTTTCATGAGCTGATGTGTATTATCCTACTCTACTAACAAGTTAGCAATATTCGTATCATAGTTTTTAGCAGCAATGTATTATTTTTGACAAAGTTACATTTTTTTACGACTTAACTTGTCAACCATTCTTTTTTGATTATCTATTGAGAAAAACTAAATCAAGTATTCAGACATAAAACTTCCATTTCAAGAGAGGAGCTAACCATTCCATTTCACAAATAAAAAATATTTTTTATACTGACATTCCACATTTTTAAGTCTGTAAAATTTTAGGTAGATATACACATTACGTGAGGGCAGTTTATACAGCGACTCTGACATCCGCTAATTTTCGATTGGCAAATCAGCAAATATTTTTTTATTTTAATAATCTGCAATTCTTTAAGCTTCGCATACACACAGGCATAAAAAAATTAGTAAAACAGTAACCTTCCCAGAGGCAATTTATAAATTTTTATTTCAGAGTCATCAGCGCAATTTTTTTCATTTTAACTTTCAAACAGGAAAAGGCAAAAGGCTGGCAGAGGCGAGACGAACTCTCTATAAACTTGAATTTTTTTTAATGCAACGATAAAAACCATATTATTTTTCTCCGTATATGTACACATGTTTTTACTAATATTAACATAATTTCACTTTTTACGAAAGCTCCAGCCCAAAAATAGAAATAGGTATAGTTTGTTTCACTCAAAATTTTTATGTAAAAGTAGACGATTTTTTAACGGGGTAGCTTAGAAATATATATTCAATGGAAAAAAATCAACTTCAGTTCAGAATAATCAGCTTATAATCATTTTAAAGAATTTTTTGAGGGTAGACAGGCATATTTCTGTATTGTTGTGTGACTGTAACCAAGTCCGTTATAATCTCCAGCTTAAATATATAGCGCCTACGTAAACATGTAAAAGAGAGATGTGGAGTGCAACTCGGCTGCAAAAGTGCAACCTACCTACGACCTACGAGTACGACTACCGAATAATAATAATAATAATTGTAAAATCGTTTCAAAATAAATTCTACTTCAAAGTCATATGATGCTGATAGTATAGTAAATCTATATAGATTGGTAGTAATAAAGTAGTAACACTTAAGCTTAGAGTTTTACACTACAATAATAATAAACGATAATTTATATTTTTTTTACTCTGTACTGGGTTTCCCCGAAACTAGACTCAAGAAAGGTGATTTCTGGTAAGCAATTTTACGAGGAGGAGTTGTAACGCAGAGCTCTATTTGGGGTAGTGATAATTAGACTTGCAACTGCAGTAAATAACAATGTTTTTTGAGAATATTGACTTGCATAAGTTCCTCAGTTCCTTACACTATACAGTACAAATTGGTACATTCAATTCTTTACTTCGAATCAGTCATTTCAGTCAAGTGATGTACATAAATATTCAGTGATTTATCAACACAAATTTTATTTTTTATAGCAAAACAACATGCGGCTTTAGCATCTAAGCTTTTTTTAAGACTTGGCATTCTGTATATATTCGTCATTATTGAGCGTACTTAAAAATGAACAACTCACAAAAGACCCCTGAATAAATATTAACATCGCTGACATTACGCTGCTGCGTTACCGACCGTTCCGTCTCTACAAGAAGGTAATGGATATTATTATATTTTCTTAGAAGGTAGCGTAACCACCCGAGGAAACAAAGTCAGCTGGGACTTTCTTTTGTGGGGGGCACTGGATGCTACACCAGAATAAGAAAGTGTCTGCAGAAACTAGCTAACGGAGTTGATGGGCATGGGGTTCATGGAGACCGGATATAACGTGGAATTCCCATTGCCATTTACAGTATGGAGTGGTGGGATGGCGTGTGGGACCATGCTGAAACTCGTAGGTGATGACCGGTCAGATCCTCCACCATTCAGTCTGTTGTAAAGGGCTTCTTCAATCAAACTGGCCAACTTATCACGATCAGCCTGACACAATATAGAAAATCAAATTACTCAGAGAGTCCTCTGCTACACCTCCCTTTATTTGCTTTGCTGCAGAAGAATCCGCACTTGGAATCATGTTGTTGAGCTGCCCAAACAGCTTCAGCGCTGTACAGTGATGGACAACTCATGACATGGTTTCAAGTGCCGAATAAACGATAGCATTTTTAGCTGTATTTTTGTTATGCCTCATGGATAAATCCGTAGAAAACTAATTCGCCGGCTAAATCAAAGGCAGTATCAGTCTCATTAACAACACAGGATAACTGTCGGTTCATCTTATCATCCATACGGATGAGTACAGTCATCTAGAGACAAACACAACAACAAACAAACTTTTCAATTCATGGTGGCTCTCAATCAATTTTTTTTCTTAGCTACATCATACCAACTCACCAACGGTTTTTTAATAATAATATTATTAAGTAACATAACTTAACGTCAGTATAGTAAAATTAGCAAAAAACGTAATATTAAAGTCAGTCTTCGAGATTATTTTAAAAACTATGTACGCTAGCATACTAAAATTATCATCTCGCTAAAGTTAAATTAAGAATAATAGTTTTGTGGTTTAGTACAAGTAATCCGGGGCCTTCATCCCGTGCTTTCACATTGCACATCATGTTCACAATTCGTCGGTTCTCTAATTCTATGGGCTCTGGACTCGCCGATTTCACACTGTCAATGACTTCAGGGCTGGAAGCTTGCTGTCTAGGCGGAAGTGGGTGTGGAAGCTCAAAGCAGGTCAGAGGGTAGATTCCAAATCTGCAAGTGGAAGTGAAAAAGAAAATATTATGCACTCTCTTATCACAAATCTTTTTCCGAAGTGAGTAGATCACGCGAGCATTATTATTAAAAGTAAAAAATCAGACGAATAATAAATCTTCGTACCTATAAAATACGGTCAAAAAACAATTATTATTAGTATAGTATTTATAAAGAAAGACATTTGGGATAAAGGTGCACACATCTCACATATTTTTTAAGGTTTTACTAAACCTTAAAAAAATTGTGTCCAAATTAAATTGTGCACTACTTACTTTACGTCTTCTACGAATTTCTCTAATTTTTCCGACACTTGCACGTCAGCCATCCTCCACTGTATACACTGATTGACTGACTGATCACTTTCCTCTCCGTTTTCATTCTCCGTTGAAGCCTTAACAGTTTTGATGATATCTGCTACAACAACATCCGGTCCGTAGTGACGATTCAGCACTTCGTCCGTGATAGTTTCCGACACATTTGCTGCAAGTATTATACACAAGCGAACAATTCATTATTAGCCTATATAGCCCTACTCTTATCCACTCACAAAATCCAATTAAATGACCCTTACCTGTCGTTTTAACTAAGGCATGTGCAGATAACAGTTTAAGTGAAGGTACTTCAAACAATAAAGGGTGAAAAAGAAGTTCCCGAGCTGTAGGCCTGTTTTCAGGGTCATGCTGCAGGCACCTTTTGATGAAGTCTTTCAGCGGAGTTTCGTCTGCCTCCAACGATTCCATAGTTCTATTTACATGGTCTTCCGTAACAACAGTTCCTGAGTCTCCATTCCCTTGGATTTCCAACGCGGCCATTTCCAATGCACACATTCCAAACGAGTAAATGTCAACAGCCGATGTGAGGGTTGGACTTGAGTCTGCATAAGAAAAGCGAATAAAAAAACTTGTTGAGTGCGCTGTGTCTTTCAATGCATGAAAGCGCTGCTGCTAAAACGCTGCCGAACCGTTCTTTATTAGATAAAAAGGGGCAAGCTGAAAATTCTGGAGCCGTTCCAACTGAAACATCAGCAGTATAAGCTCGCTGAATATTGAATAGGGATATTGATTTTCTATTGAATTTTCAAGGTTTCTCGATTTCATTTCACCAACGCAGTTTGTTAAAATTAGAACCAAATACATTTTATGCTTTTACTGCTCCCTACCAAAAATCACCGAAACTGCAAGTCACGCTAAAAAAAATTTCTTTAGTCCAATATTGCTGGACATTACATACCTCCACTGCTCCCGTCTGTTTCGAATTCTTGTCTTGGCAGCATGATGAAAAAGTATTTATGACTTTATAAAAACTGAAAGTGCAACTTTATAACTACCGGACACTAACTCGTCACTGAAAGAACTTAATTAAACGTGTCAAAATGTGTTTACTAAAGAATCAACTAGGTTAAGTAATAAAAAGCGTCATGTGAAGATGAAAGTATGCAGCTGTAATCATGAATAAAATTAGAACCAAATACATTTTATGCTTTTACTGCTCCCTACCAAAAATCACCGAAACTGCAAGTCACGCTAAAAAAAATTTTCTTTAGTCCAATATTGCTGGACATTACATACCTCCACTGCTCCCGTCTGTTTCGTATTCTTGTCTTGGCAGCATGATGAAAAAGTATTGACGACTTTATAAAAACTGAAAGTGCAACTTTCACTAATTAACTGCCGGACACCAACTGGTCACTCTGAATGAACTTAATTAAACGCATCAAAATGTTTTTACTAAATAGTCAACTAGGTTAAGTAATAAAAAGCGTCATGTGAAGATGAAAGTATGCAGCTGTAATCATGAACACTGCATACATTCCTTACAACAGTTAACGGAATCTACGGAGCATTTTTAAAAAAGTTTAAACGTTTTCACTGTCCAACTTTCCACCTTGTTCTCAGAAAGAGAGGCTAAGTTTCCATCCACGCTCTCACCTCCAATGCCAGTGATCAACTGACTAAAATAAAATTTTAAAAGTTTTCACTGTCCAACTTTCCACCTTGTTTTCAGAAAGAGAGGCTAAGTTTCCATCCACGCTCTCACCTCCAATGCCAGTGATCAACTGACTAAAATAAAATTCACGACGTAAAGTGGGAAACCGCAATGATTTTTAGTTGGTGATTTGGGAAAATGTTTTTTGCATGACTTTTGCAGAGCAGGTTCCTTACTAACTTTGGCGACACACTGTCTAGTCGATTCAAGATCCGATCTATGATCTTAACTCCAGAAAGATTTTTAAAAAACTCTGTGGGGGTATTTCATCAAACACAGCTCATCCAAAGTAGGATATACTCGCTGTCGCTCTTCCAACTTCCAAGGTATTTCCCTTCAGCAGAAGACATTATCTGAGCAAAGTACGATTTCGCCGAATTCGAGAGAGAGGATCATACCAGAGCATGTATGCAAATAAACGCAATACAAAAATTTTAATTCGCAAAAAAATCATGGAAAAGTACAAACTCCCGTCCTCAGCATATTTCTTGCAAGTACGGCTCCGATGCAAAAAAAGCAGCCAGCCTTCCCTACCTCAACTGTACATGTGCTGTACTAATGCCATTTTCTAAGTAAGCAGCTAATGCAATCGATGTTAGCATCTTTTTTCGCACGAATATCTCCGGTACGTTATCTTTCCCAGCGGGTTGCTGAAAGCTGAAGATTATCAACGTCAGAGCAGTCACAACACTACTCGGAAGAAGAAAGGCAGCAAGTTCTTTGCCTATAGTAGTATAGGATAATAGTCACTTTAGTGTCTTTTGTTGGCTTTTTTTTCATGAGTAAAAATAAAATCAGTACTAAACAACATCTCCTTATCATCCTGCTCATCATCAGCAACCCTAAGAAAAAAGCTTTAAAAAGAAATAATGCTGAAAATGTCACTAGCCGAATTGCTGTATACATGATGCAAAAATACGAGCAAGTTGGAGTTGGGTAGATCTTTTACAAAAAAGTACCGGCCCATACGGTGGACCGCTTTAACACGCACACAGTTTTCCAGGAAAGAATATTATTAGATTGACGTAAAATGTATTATTTTGAAAGCAAAATGATACTTGATATCTAAAATGTATTAATAATAATCACGAATGAGAAGTACGTGAATGAATTTTACATCATCGGATCATCAATTGTAATTCGTTTCAATTTTTTCGACGGCCGGACAGCCAGATAAATTCAGCAAATATTAAAGTCAGACAGAACAATCGTCCTAATTGTTCTTATTACATTCACGATATATGCACCCCTTTACTACATATAACTATATAAAGTTGACTGACTCATCGTTTAAGCTGGATTCAAGTGTTTAACTTCAAAGAAGGACCTACCAAGACGCTAACTTATATAGAATGAATTGTTTCGGATTATTAAGAAGTCATGGTGTAACTGCAAGCAGCTACACACTAATTAATCCCAAGTGTTTCCGAACACTACGCGTTTCATGTTTCTCAAATGTCTTTATATTTTTTCCGGAAATTCACGTGACAAGAAGTGATTTTCTTCGTCTGGGTTACTATTCAGAACATTTCCGAGAGATTTCTAGATAGGAGTCGGACTAGCAGCAGCACACTTATATGTATTTTTTGATAGCATCTTATTTACGAGTGCGTTAGACAGCGCAACGAACTCACCTCCATATTCAGGAGCCACGAAGTGCAGGTTTCTTATGTTATCCCGGCATGATTTGACATGGTGATGAATAGCATCGGGGGCCACTGTCCCAAGAAAAAAAGAACACATTTTTAGTTAAGACACACTCATAAAAAATAACTTTTGCCAAAAAAAATCAAAATACATCATTTCTTCTCCAAGCAAATGTATTATTTACGCACACGAGCAAAAATTATATCTAGCGCGCCTGCAGACTGTTACTTCTTCACCGACCTACTACAATAAAAGAGCAGGAAACACTGGCTCTGCCTGTTCCGTGATTTTTATCTAGGTCCATAACATTTTTTTACAACTGCATATTTGTACTCAGCTTGTTTTCGTATCCATTTATCGGATCATTACCCATCAAAAGACATCACGTTCGAACGTAGCAACAATTTATACTTATTTCTGCAGTTTATAGTCTCATACCTACATACATACATTTGAACATTTTCGGATTAGTTTGTAGAACCAGATTTTACTACTTGAGAAAGAGAACTTGGCAGCTTTCACTACTTCCTCTAAACCGACAGTGAAGTAAATAATAACTAAAGTAGAAAAAACCCTCAACTCTAAACAGTTCTCCCTAGCCAAGCGTTCCAATGATTTCAACAAGAGCCGAAAAAAAGTAGTTCACTTCAATTCGCCAAGCCTCCCTTTCAATAAGCAATGTTCTCAATACTTTATTGCGCCTGACAACTCCAATTTTTCACTCCTAGACTTGCCGTCGCCTCCTTGTACCTTCCGTATCTATCAAACTCAAACGATCAGGTTCTAAGCTAATTGACAATTAAGCTGTTTCAACGCAGTATAAAATGCTCCGTGTGTACCTTCATCTTTCCTTTCATTTATACATTTGCCAGTTTAAAAAGAAACGACTTTAATTTTTTTACAAGACGCCGTAGAGAAAGTCACGTAGAGAAAAAATAATATTCATAAGCCTTACCGGAACCAATTTTAACGAGCCCGTTGTGCTGGATGAAGATGGTATCACAGGTCAGATTCCCGTGAATTATAGGAGGAGAACAGGAATGCAGATAACTGCAAGAGAACAAAAATAAACAAATTGGATTACTTCTTTTGTTAGCTAGCACGGCTTAAACTTTGTGTATTTGTACAGTGCACATGTTCTACTTCAAACAAAAGCAGCTTTTTTCTTCTTTGCTCGTTTCTTTTGGATGTCTGATCTTTTTCTGCCTTTCATATTTTGCATAAAAATATTATACAGGCTTTTGCAGCTCACAATTACTTGGGATGTCCCGCTAGTAAAAAACCAAACGCACATAGAAAAACGAAACTTGTCAATTTTACGCTGAGCTAAAAATACTTTTTTATTTTTTACTGCACTTTTTTTAAAAGCTACAAAAGGAAATCAAAATTTGGCTTAACCAAACAGCAAAAAAACCGTGACTGAGAGCTGCCTCCTTGCTTAAGCGCACATGCATATAGCTAACCTACTTTACAGCTTCAGGAAACTCGATTCTAGTGCATTCCGTCACATTTCCAAGAAGAAATGTATAATAGCTCTCAGAAAAATGTGCAATTGTCTTTTAAAACTTTTTACAAAGACTCAAACTAACGCTGACGTTTCATGTTCGGAAAAGAAAAAGCTAAAATATTGATGTGGCAAATGGCATGTCACCAAATTACATTTAATTGCAGCAATCCAATGTGTCATCTCTTCCGCTCCTGCTCCGTATAGCTATTGATTGCTTCTCAATTCTACATAATTCTGCCACAATCCACCACAAACCAAATACTCACGCCCTGAACTAAATTGTTCCAAAAAGCATTTCATTTTATTTACTGAAGACGGACGGATAACGTGATCTCATACTGCTCTTAGTGACTTTTTTGTTGCATAATAAAATGAAGAAATTCCTTTCAGTATTGTATTATTGAAACAGCAGGAAAAGCATGAGATCATGATTGTCGTTAAGCTACATAGAAAAACAGAATGCGAATGGCAGAAGATGAGCGAGTTGGTAAACACGCAGAACTGCAGAACAATAATTGCACTCAATATGAATTAGCAATATGACCCGTAAAATAACGCTGTCAAGTCAAAATCTGAGAGTGACGGAAGTTCTGAGAGTTCAGCTGTTATTAATATGCATCGTGCACTAAATTATTACCACGCAAAAAAGTGTGCAGTAATTATATTCCGGGTCAAGACAGAGCATAGAGCAATGGCAGCTGCTTTATGGTTTGATGGCGAGATAGAAATGGAACAGCACTTACCTCAGCGCAGACAAGATTTGAGTGCACCAACGCTTCCAAGACTGTTGGGGAAGGCGCTTCACATTTCGCTTCGTCCTTTTCAAGAACTGCTTTAAGGAACCTGACGACATGTACTCGGTGATGAAAACCACCTATAATAAAAAGCAACAAAAAAATTATAAGTATGTGAAGAATCCACTGAAAAAATAAAATCGAAATTATTAGATTAGCTATAATTTTTAGCTTCATTTCAAAAAAAAATAAAACGAAAAATTAGTAAAATTCAGCTTAGCCATAGGTTAGTTGATATGTACCTGCATGTACAAAGATTAATGCGCGTCCTCTACATACCCTAAGTGAATTGGAATGGAATAGAGCAGCAGCAAGAGATCGAAAAACGTTCTCAAGTCAGTTCCTAACATCTGGTGTCAGTTGGGAAAAGCTCATTTATATGCATCATCCAACTTTTTAAAGCTCTGTAGGATGTCATGGGATGGCGCAACGAGTTGGTATAGTAGCTTCACAGTGAAGCATTTCTACTGAATCATCCAATTTCTTTTCAACCTACTAACAGCTAATGCACAAATGCACCTCATGAGCTCCTACAACCCACACTCCCTACAATTTCCTGATTACAAATTAATAAGAGCCCCGATCTTGAATTATGGCGAGCTGGACGGTTTTGCGAGTTGGATAATGTGCATATTCTAAAACAGTCAGATGGATTTTCTCAATTTTGGGCTGGGCAAAAGTATCAAGAGTCAAAAACCCTATCGCAATTACAAAAGCTAAACATGCTACATTTATGCCATAGTGCATTTCTGCCAGACAAATTACATAAAGTGACTAGACCTTATTAACTCATCATTTTTTAGCGTCACCCTCCCCAACATCAGTGCAGGGGTGGAGATCCCAGACAAAGCCAGCATGTTTTTACAGCATGTGGTATTACACTATCCAAAGACAGAGCTATTTCCAAGCATGCAATGCTAAAATTTCCCTGCTTTCACTACCCCGTAATAAATCAATTTACGTCTTGTAGCGTGCATGCAATAATATCTCAGAGAGAACGAGTAAATGAGTACACAGCAAGTTTCCTTACACGTTGCAGTTGGGTTATACCTGTGAGTCATTTACAATCTACAGAGATGACTCACTGCTAGCTATCAAATTTATTCGTGGCTTGGCTTTTTAGAGACGAGGAAGAATGCATAAACTCCTTCCTTCGACCCCATTCAGCCCAGCGGTACCACTATTTTTTGTAGCTGGAGTTCGACCAAACACAACAGTTAGTTCTTTTTAGCAGAGATGCTACCGAGGATATGAAAAGGAGAGCGATAAAGAGTCTTGCTTAAAAATAAAGTTGACAGAGGGTTGAGGGTAATGCTCGATAAGTATGCGGTCGGAGTGAGAGTCACATCCGCGGGATCATAAAACTGTTTAACGACTTGTAGCTATAATTGCTTTCTTAGTCGCTTTCCCTTTTAATTTCGTATAGAGCTTCGCTTTTTATAGGGCGAGTGGAACGCACATGAAATTTTTAGCAGTAAAATTCTTCCTCTTCCGAAAACTTTTCCGTGTTGTCTACACACATTCGAAGAAAGAGTGCAACTCAGCCATGACCAGGATCAAAGTAAACTTGTTTAATGCTTCTTCGATGTTTCCCTCTGCAAAATGCTGTTTGCTCTCGCTACTAGACTAATACTCACTCGCTACATAAACACAAATCCTACACTTTTCGCCAGTTTCGTTCATCTACCCTAAAAAATATTGCTCCGCTCACTCTAAAAACAGGGACTCATATATAGGAAAAAGGAAGACAGCTGTAGCCCATTTAAACAACAGCCATATACAAACACTCCACCAACTCCATTCAAACTCTTCTTAGAGCTCCACCCGACCTCTGCCTTTTATCGCGCATTCGTGCATTACAAGAATTTCAGTTGCGTATAGGTAATAAAAGCGGAAGGAACATTCCTCCATTCCAAATTCCAACTCCTTTCTCAATTCTCTACAGCCCTTGTCCAAACATCGCAAAAAAAAATTACAAATCGAGCGGAGCCAACTGAATGATTTAAAATCTGTGGAATGGGCTAAACATGCAAAAAAGTACATTTCCCTACAACAAGCATGTGTGAGCTCTTCTTATACGATGAGTCGTACTCAAGAGGCTCCTTGTTTCCTCTCATATAGTCAGCAGCCTCTTCTTCACATCATCTTCCTTCGAGTCTACTCTAGCCGTAGTCATATTGATCGAAAAAATAAGAGGAAGTACACACCCTATATAATTGTACATGTTATCAACTGCTATATAATGCATATTTTACTATTTCTACATTTCCCCCAGGGAATGGGCACTGCTAATACTCCGCTAGTGAAACTCAATAGCAGCTAGAAGACTCATAAAGCTTCAGCTACAAACATGACAAGCACATAAATGCGTTCATAAATATTTCACCGTTTACTTCGAATTACCAAACTACATTTTCTTCCATGCACTCCACCATCGCCTATAACAAAATTAATAAGGGAGCAAGCGCTTTCACGTAATAGAGGCAGCACTATAGATGAGCTAAATGCGGTTGTCGTTGTGAGTGAAATGAATGGGCTTTAATCAAGATGACACATTCGTGTGTGCACTCATGGCTGAAAACGCAACTGAATTATGGATAGGCAAAATGCATGTTGCTGCTACTCACTGGTTAGTGTTCTTCAAATAAAAACTATTTTTCCATACTAAAATGATAAAAAATCTTATAGGAGAATTGGGCACATAGCGGTATAGAACTTTTCGGTAGGCATTTTCAGAAATAGGTTGTGCTTTATGCAGGGAAGTGCAGTGCAGTGTAACGAGTCTTAATGTAGTCTTGTAGCATCGCTTTTCTTCAAGATATGCACCACTTATAAGAATTTATGTCAACTTTAGTGACGGTACCTATACCCATTGTGCTTTTTTTATCTTTGTATGCAGCACCACACCGCACACAATGCAAAAGAAATTGGGGAAATTGCACTACAGCACATTTCAGTTTGAAATTACAGAATAAAAAGTAGGTTAATTATGTCATCTGTCTGGAATGGACATCAAAAGGAGTATATAATCAAGCAGCTATAGAAAGAAGAGCTACAACCCAGTAAAAGTTAAATGCTTCAACTGCGATGACTAGTATAAACTCTTCCGGCTTTTGCTCCTTTCCAAGAAGGAGCTTGTTGCGGAAACTGCTTCCTTCTAACACTTCATTTCCCATTAGATTAAATACATCTACCAAGAAGATATGGTCCTTGTGCTCCATTGAAAAGCCTTTTTTATATTTAAAAACGGGGACACCAAGTTCATAAAAGATTTCTACCAGTTTATGCAGTTTTTCCGTCTGATTTCATATTGGGAGCAAGTGCACCACCATCCTCATCTTCCCAAAAGAAAATCACATGCTTCACTCACTCAAACTTTAAATGAACGCAGAAATGAGTGTGACAGGCGGGAGGAAACGGGATTGAATGGGAGTGTGCATATATTTGCACATTACTTTTTACTCATGTCATGTGTAACCACCTATGCCGTAATTTTCTACCCAAAAGTACCCAAACTTTATTCCTGAGCGCAAAGTTTTTCAGCAAACAAGCGCTACTCACTACAAACTATACTTGTTCGTAAGCTTATCGTTTATCATGCTCCACCTACTAAATGAATCTAGGGAAAACTACTCCAAAAAGTAATTAAAAGCACAAGTACCTATGTGCAGTGAGCAAGAAGAGGGAAAGTACTTT
>JAHZND010000537.1:0-12903 GCA_027744115.1 Acrocyrtus sp. NNG-2020 | reverse complement strand
GCTATACCCTCCGAAGTCTTTCGATGTCACTTCTGGCACTAGACTTGTCGGTGACACCATTTCCACTGCAAAACACACAAAAATAAATCACATTTCCCCGAAATCGTCACATTCTCCTCAGCCACCATCCAACCTTCCCAACTCACCTTCACTCGTCTTGGGCGAAATCGAAGTCAGGTCAATCACAGGATAGTGTTTATCCCCCCTCGCCATCACTTTGGCATCTTCAACGACAATACAGCCGGACCCGGGATACCGCGAGCAGTTCCCCATAATAGCTGCAAAACCAAAGAAAAAATTAAATCTTTTTTTAAACCGCAACCAGCTCCGCTCACTTCTCAACCTCTTCCTTCCCAGCTTTGCGAGCTCATGACATCATCACCGCAGATAATTTCCTCGTCAACTAATCCCATCCCCAAGAAAATGGAAGCCATTATTTGCTCCTCAAAAATCCCCAGCCATATTTGTTCTCTGAACAAGATTAGAGAGAAAAGCTGCAAATCCAATTGAGCCGAAAACACCATTTCCCGCTCTCCGTCGATTTCAGAGCGAGCCCGGCTAGAGTAAAAGCAGAGCACGTAACTTATGATTAGGAATGAGCGGTGACACGGCAAACACCGCTTGCATTCGAAGCAGAGAGGGCGAGAGCCAGTCTGGGAATTGCTTGTTGATCCGTCTCCACTCCCTTCTTATGACTTTCCTCCCCAAATTTTTTTTTTCTTCTTCTCACTTTTCCCAAATCAAACGAAAAGACAATCAACAAGAGACTAACAAAAAAATAAGCTGCTCATCAGCATCCCCATTCTTATCCAATTTTTTTTAGTTGACCTCAGATAAAAACTTTTTTTTTCTCAATTTGCTGCGATGAGGACAGACTATGTCAACCTTAAAATGAGCTCATTTCTTTCCTTCCATGATTCATCTGCCATTCTTTCCTGCTCTCTGGGAAATGGATGTGTCCAATATTCCCAATTCCAAGCTTTCCTTCCACACATCCTCATGCCGTGGCTTGTGCACTCCCAGCCAGGAAGAGAATGGAGCTTCCCTCCAGAATACAAAGTACGCTGGGGGAAATAGATGATGATAGCAGCCAAGAAATAAATACCTACTCATCTCTCCACAAAATGAATTCTGAGCGACATGTCATTACAAAAAAACGGGGCTCGCATTCACAGCCGCAATTTTTTAAAGATTTTTTTCCGAGTTCAACGCTAAATTGTCAGGTTGAAGGTTGAACCCGTAATTGCTGAGAATATAATTGTGGTTGGAGGTCGATAAAAAAAGGAGAATGGGAGTGGAAGGAAGAGAAGAAGATGATGGTCATTAACATTATTTTGGAGATCTTCGCTGTCCCGATAGATATCCAAAGGTCAGTCATCTCCAGCTCCATCAGAGGATCAGAGTGAAATGGAGGAAGCTCGTTTCTCATTTCTCATCGTCACCAACTGGAAATCGGAGAGGATCACTCCCGCACTCTGAAAAGGGAGGAGATGGATGTGGAGGTGTACATTTTTACTTTCCCCTTGCACTTTATGAAAAAAAGGGAGGCACTGAGAGAAGCCCACGATTTTCTAATTATTCAGAACACGTCTCGCTCTGCTCAGCTTTTCCGGCGCTCCCAACAAAAAAATGGAGCTGAGCTCACGTACAGAGCCATAGTCTCCCCTCAAAATGATGAGGACAATGATGGCAAAGACAGACAGAAAAATTTTTCTTTTCCGGAGAGGAAAAGTGGCGCGAGTGTAATCATAATCAGCACAGCACCCACTCCGTCATTCCAGACGACTCATCGTCAAAAAATATTTAATTTTATTCTTCTTTCAGAACCTCCCGGAAAAAAATTTTGCTTTCCACTCTCCCACTTTCATTTTTGATTTAAGAGTGAGTGAAGAGCCATCCTCTGGAAAAGGGATTAAATTCAAAATGAAGTGACGGAGAAAAGGGAAAAGTGCACAGAAAATTAAATCAAACCATTTTCGAACAAGTTTTTATCAGTGGACACCAATCAGGTGGCCCTTTAGCATTTCCCCAGTTTCAACTTTGCATCCAGTAGCGTATCCATTCTCTAATGAGATTACGCGTATCGAGCAACCCAAAAAAACGAAAATTGTCTTCTCGTGTAAACGACTCTGCATTTGTTTCGTGTTGCGGCGATATGCGCTTTTTTAGCACGGCTCATTACACACTTTTTTTCCCTTTCGAAAATAACTTCGACTTTTGCTTTCCTCTTCTCCGACCAAAAAATTGTTTGCTTTCTTTGCGTCTACAAGAAAATAGTGGAGGAGTACGAAGAACTTCTTTTTCCCACAGTTTTACACATTTTTTCTGTGTATTTCTGCAACTTGAGCCAATTAATTAGCCTGTCACGGTTGTCCTTTTTTTGGAAGGGACGTTCGGAGAGATCGGAGAGCTGTTTCATTTATCACCCTTTCCCGTCAGCTCTCCCCTGGCTTAAGACGGCATTAAAGAAGATAACAAGCTGATTACACAACAATAACATCGCCCTCCAATGCTCCCTCGATTCCTCCCTATTTCACCGGCGACACATTTTTTCCCCTCCATTTCCCGCTCCCTTTCAATTAGCGGCACCTTCACGTGAGAGCCATGACATGTGCGTCTCTCCTCAGCCACTAATTATTAGTTCCGAGCTTTCTACATTTTTTGTACTAATTAGCAGCACAGTTAGCAAAAAGAGAGCAAAAATTATATATTTTTTGGTATAATTGGTCCCCTTTTTTTATCTGGAAGCTAAGAAGCTTAGCTGGAGTGGGAAATTTTGTGCCGCTTTCCAGTTTTTATAGCCACTTCTAAATGAAAATGACGGGCTTTCGCCAAGAAGTAAGCTCTAAGTCCACTCACCACCTTCGGAAAATCCAGAGAAAAGGGAAAAAGGCCACTTGAAAGCATTTTCCAGCGGAGAAAAGGATATTATTTTTTTCTCTCTCGGTAAGCATTCCATCAGTCATATAGAAAAATCAGAGAGGTTATGCTAAGGAGCTTTCCAGAGTGGCTCCCTTTTCGGACTAAAGCTCCACTCGAAGAAGAAGTGGGATCGGGCAACTGTCCTCTAGCGAAGACGCACAGCTTTCCAGTTCACCGAAGAATAATTGAGTTGTATGCGAGAGCTAATTGGGCAAAGCCTCTTTTCCCACCGTCCTCCTTTTTATCCAGCTGACGACAAGTTCGAAAATGGTAAATCGGCTTTCAAAAGGCATACCCTTAGCTCCAGCGCATACCTTATGGATCCAGGAATAAAAAAAGGTGGGCTTTTTGTATGGAGTGCTAAGGTCTAAAAACTTGATTAGAAATTTATTCTGGAAGGCTCTCCAGAAAAATGAAAATTGATATCCCTTCCAGGAAAGTCTTGGCTACATATTTTTTGTGTGGAGTGGTCGGATAGACAAGGAACAAGAGGAATTATACAATTTTTTTTCCAGGAAGAAGTCATTGTAAAAAATGATGGTGGTAGTGGTATTTTATTTCGGGGAACGATACGATACACAATATCCTTCCATTTTCCTTGAGAAAATGGCAAAATTCCCCTTTCAACTTTTGCTCCCACTTAATTCATTGTTTCTTAGTCTGCTCATGTCATCTTGTGCTCCTGCTCCAGCTACAACATCCCACCATCCACCACCACTTTTTTTTGATCTGGAGAAGATGAGCAACGCTCCCATTATCTCTCTGAACTGTTTCCGTTGTCACGGGTAGTTTAGCATTATCTACGAGCTTTCCCTCCTTTCCTTCCGCAAAACTTCTTCTGGAGCTGGCTCCACAGCCTTTCTCTAAGCCGCACACACACACTCGCCAGGCGAGTGGAATTCCAAGCAGGAACGTAATCTCTGTATGCTCCACCTCAGCCCTATCATTTCTGGAGAAAAGGGAGCTCTCTCCTTCCCTTTGCTGGGAAAATGTACTTTTTTTGTTTTCCAATCCCTTTTCCAGTGGAAAAAGAAAATTTGCTCTTTTGTCTTGTGTAATGACTTGCGACATGTAACATTAGCCATGGCTCCGGCTCCAATTTATCTTTGTGAGGAGCCATTATTACGGCCATAACTATTTCTGGAGCTGAAAGCAGAACGTCTCACCAGAAAATGTATGTGCACGCTCTGCCCAACGATGGAAACACAGCTAATAATAAAAAGGCTCTCTTAAAAAAATTAAATTGGTAAATAAAAAGGAGATTTTTGGAGCTCTCTCTTTCGAAAAATACTTTTTTCTCCAGGGTTGTCCAACTTACCAGCAAAATAAATGAGAATGGAGATGAGTGCGATACAGAGGAGGATGAGGGCAATACTAATACATTTCCAGGAACATCGGTCCGACACGTGACAGTCTTTTTGAAGGGCGAACCTTGACGGAGAGTACTGGTTCCGGGGGAGGGACCGGGACGAAGCTCCCCCGTTCCCTGTCGCTTGTCCAGGGTGCGGAGTCGAGTTCGGGAATACTGGGAGGATCACAGGTGCTGAGGGGATCCCTGTTAGCACCGGGTTCGACGGAGGACCGAGACCACCAGCCAGTCTGCAAAAACACAATAATAAAAAATATTTTACTCATTTTTACACACCTTTTTTCCAGTTTAGATCTTTCCTGGAAACAAAAAAATCAGCAGAGTTTTATGTGGACGAGCTGGACAGGGATAGCGCGAGGATGCGCAGTACCGCTGCCGTAAAAACACAGCCAGAGAGTGGCCTTTTTTATAGCTGTTAAAGATTAAAATGGGATAGACAAGTTTTGTGGGGAGTTGGGGGAGGGGGAAACGCTAATAAAAAGTGCAGTATAATTTTTTAGTGAGCGCTGCCGTTTTTATGAGCCCACTAAAAATTATTTTTGCCCAGCTGGAGTTCCCCAGAGAAAAAAAATATGTAATGGCGAGCCGCGTGTGCACCTCAGTCCATTTTCCATTTGCTCATAGCCCGACAAAAAGGTACTGGAAATCGATCCACTCCAGGAATTGCGGTGCACTAGGAAAAGGTGGAAAGGGAAGTCCAGATAATAACAGGAATTACGGGCACATAGCCCAACAAATAATTATTGCTATAAGGTCAGCCAACAAATTTTTTTAGTCTCTTCAAAACTCAGCCTGAGTAGCTCCAGCACAGCAGCATTTTTCAAGTTCAATGTACAACCGGACAAGATATTTGAAGGGGAGGAGGCTCCTTCACTCTTTATTGCGGTGCGTGTGCGGGGAGCAACTGGGAAGGGCAAATTACAACTTTTACAACTTCCTCCCTCACCCTGCCCAAATGCAAAAGGAAAGTTTTTTTTCCGAAGACCTACTTTTAATAACGCATTTCTCGCAACACTTTTTTCCAACTTAATTACGCTTCCGCGCCCTCAACAAATTTCATCGAAAGACATGCTGGCACGTCACACTTGAGCGGTGCAGCTTTTGCTTTCAGCTGCCCGATCATGCGGAAGTGGACACGAAAAAAGAAAATTTGTTGGAAGAAGACAAGCAACAGGAGCTACCCTGCTACATGAAAATTTTCCATGGATACGCACACATAATCAGCTCATTTCCCGACTCAATGAGCTGATGTCTGATCCAGATTGTTTTCCATATTCATCGCGGTACAGGCCCTCACAAAAGGCGCCTCTCTCCCCTATTTTGCCACAACAGCTTTCTCAAGTTATGCCCATTTTCAATGGAATTTTTCCATTTTGGAAAGTTAAGCGAAAGAAAATATTTTCTGGGAAAAAAGTTTTTTTTTCTGTAGTCTTGTAATTCAGTATGATTTGTAACTGTTCTGGTATGACACTGGAGAATTACGAGTGTGAAATTCAGCCCATTCCAGAAAGAATATGATTTCCGTGCTTCTGTATATTTTCCACTAATTAAAGTGAAGATGAAATTGGATTAGAGAAGAGAAACAAACAGGGTCTCTCTCCCATTTTAGTTGTTGGGAAAAAAGGAGAATTTAATTTGTTTTGTCGGTGGTGGCGAGCAGTTGTAGTGTAAAAAGGTGAAGATTTTAGTTTTTAGGGAGAATTAAGTGGTGACTCCACTCCTGTCACTTCTAATGAGTAATTGCCGTCTCCCTCCAAAAAAATTATTATTTTCTGTAGAAACTAGAAACCGCTCCGCTGCAACTGTTGCGAGAGCACTTCCACTTGTGAGAGCTACTCCGGAGTGTGGAGGGAAGAGGGAAGCGCACATGAAAAATAAATGAAATGTTTGCATATCCCAGATTAAAAATTCTGTTAATCTAATCATTCCTTTCTCTCGCTCTCCCTCTGCGATCCGTGGGGAGTCTGCCAGCTCCTCAAACCAGTCCACTTTCATTAGGCAGAGCCACCTCAACATTTTCTTTTTATCCTCTTTCCTCAAAGCTGCAACGGGAAAACGGAAATTCCACCCGATCTTTGCACCGCGCTACGTGTTTAGACTCCAATTGTGCAATATTGACGCTCACACATTCCTCCCTCTGGAGAAAATGGAGAGCAAGAGCAGTCTCTGGAATGCTGCTCATTTCCAAAACATCCTCTAAAATCCGCTTCCTCTCCAGCAACAGCCATAATAAGGGAGCAGCTTTATCCTCCTCCCACATGAAAATTGCATATTAATTTGATACAGAAAAAAGTGCGTCCTCCAACATCATTCGAAATGCGTTAGGTTGAGCACTTGACGGGATCTCCCTTTCAATGCCCAAGTTGGCCAGACACTCCAACTAAAACTCGTTCCCATTCAAATCTACATCCGGAAATTCCAGCAAGTTTCCATAAGCATCAAGTGGCACGCATCACACTCCCTCTTCCCATTTTACCTCTTCTACTTCCAGAAAATCCTGGATAATATGTAAACGGATATATTACAACATAAAAAATCCCCATTCTCCCTACCACTTTCTGCACGTAACAGCCAGGCAAATACTCAAAAAAAAAATTTGCGCAATAATCTCCACTCCACCAATAAGTGTTTGCGGAGTTTTATGAAAAATTTATCTTTGTCGGGAAAGGCGCGCTCCTTCAAAAAATGTAATCCGAGATTCTAATCTCCTCTCGTCTTTCCCATTTTCCAAGGAAAGTAAATCAGCCCATTTTTTTCAGCCTCTTCTTCTTGAGCAGCTCAATTTTGATTTTTCTTTGTACCGAAAAATGAATTGCATTTTCTGGAAGCAAGTTCTCCCATAAAGATGGATATTAGCTAGTACTCTCCTAAAAATTTCAGATAAGATAACTCTTTTTTTTATTTGCCTTCACTCTTTCACTCCAGCCAAGAAAGAGTCAGTCTCTAATTAACTTATGTATCCAATTTACTTAATCGTAACTAAGACACTTTCCATTAGAGCAGCGCAACATTAACAAAAATACTTTTAATTAAACTTTTTTTTATCTAAACAAATTCACCAGCAGCCTTCATTTGACGGCGTTTTTGCCCCGACACACTCCCATTTTTGCATAAATGCCCATCCACCCATTTCCTGCCCGTCATCATCATCGCCCCCCGAAAAAAAACAGATTTTTATCGGCGAAAAAAACTTTTTTACTGCTTTTCCAGTACTTGTATTCGAGTCCATTTCAAGCTAAAATCTGGATCTTTCCAGTTCCAGCACTGCGTAATTATTCAGGATCTTTTTGTACACTTTATTTCTCCGCTCATCAGCGCAGAAAAAAGGAACATCCGCGCCGAGCATTTTATTTTTTTTCAGCTTTCTAAACTTGCCCATTAATGAAATCTTCAGGGGGTTATCCTGGTAATAATATTCTTGGAAAAAATACTGGAGAGCGGCTCTTCAGAGAGACAGCCAACTCTCCGTTTTTTTGCACATTGTAGACTGTTCCAAAAAGAAAAAAAAATATTGTCTTCCCTGGACAGCCACCGAAGCCGTTCCACTTTCGCTATTTTTTGTAGTGTGGGACTCCCTCGTTATATTTTCTGGATTTTTCGTCTCCGAACGAAAAGAGCTGGAAAAAATGTATGCCAGTGAGGGAAAATGGCCAGATCACGAACGCTTTTTCCCTTCTTCCCCTAGAACGCTGACCGGAAGATGGGAGAAGCAAGTTTGCAATCTGCGGCTAGCCCGCCATTTTCAATGAGCTCCACTCCCATTAAGCTGGAGTGAAGGAGGGCACGTTTTCAAAGTGCTCCTCTTATTTTAACTAAAGCTCAATTAAATTGCACTTAAGTTTTTTTTAAAAAGGAGCCTCTCGGCTAATGGCCTTATTTTTTTGGCCAGAATGATATCCAGACTTTCAGTCCGCTGTACAAAGGGACGTGACTTTTCTCCTTGTCACACGTCCTCTCTCCTACTTGAAAGCAAAAAGAGAATATTTTCCAGCTCGGCTCATACATACATCCGCATTTTATTTTTTTTCCAGAGCCTTTTTCTCCCAGCTCCTCCTAAAAAAATATTTGGAGGAGCTGGGAGGAAGGCCAACAAACAAAAAACTAATTTTGAACTCATTACGGCGTCCTAAATCTGCAGGATCCTTAGTAGCCGCGTGTCCCTTCCTCTTTTTCGTTCGAATGCAGGGCACGAACACTGCATAAATTGCAGCTGGGCTTTAACTCACTCAAAGCAGTCAATATCCGCTTTCCCTCCCACTTCTCTAATTGCAGGGTAGAGATATATTTTAAATACAATTTCTCTACAATTACCCCGCAAACAAATATAATTCTATTTTTTTCTCCAGCCCCACAACTCTCCTTCTTTACACGTGCTTATCCTCCCCCATAAATATTCCGTTTTCCTGAAGGAATGCAATATTCCGAGCGCTTAATCTCACAGAAAAAAAGGAAAAGTCGTATCTCTGCAAAAAAAACTGCCTGGAGAACCAGAACCAGAACCAACATCACTGCCAAGATATATATATTTTTCTCTCTCTCTCCTGGAGTCCTGGAGATAAAAAAGAGTATCTACTCACTGCGGCTATTGAGAAAGACAAGTTTATTTTCTTGCACTCCCTCACAAACACACTCTCTCTCCTTTCCTTTTTTTTCTCCAGCACACGAAATAAATCCAGACAAGATGTATCTAAGAGAAGAAGAAGAAAAAAATCCTTTTCTAGACCTATTACAACTTGTTACAACTTCCGTCAATTTACTTCCTCCCTCCTGTGAAGACCCCACCTACTTCACACTCTTTCCAGAAGTCTGGCCTAGCCAAAATGCTTCTCCTTTTTTTAGTTGCTTTGGCTGCCAGGATGGATTCCGATGGAGAAGAATATATTTTTTTCCAGGGAGGAGGAAAAGAGCAACAACGAGCGGAAACAAATTCGAGTAAATAAAAAAAAGTGGAAGTGGAAGGGAAGGAAATATGTGATGAGAGGAGAGAGGAAAGTTGATAAAACTTGTAAAAGATTGTCGATTTCCCTCCTGTCGTCCATTTTCTCCAGTGCAATCCGATCCCACTCAAAATGAATATCGACGGGAGTGAGTACAAGTTCAATTTGTAGCTCCAGTTTGTTCAGAGTGACGGATGGAAAAACAGTTGTAAATTCTCCAGAATATAAAAAAAAATACTACAGCCAACGTTTTTTTCCTGGGGTGGACTCGAGAAGCATTTTTTTCGCTGAGGCGGAGCAGTTCTCTGGGTGGTTTGGTGGTACACCAGTGACCCATTCCTCCTGTCGCTCAGATATTTCCTGCTATGGAAATCGAGCAGGGCAGAGATAAATTGCTCAATTCTCAATTTACATCCAAATCCATTCCTTTCCATTCTTCCCTTTCTCCCTCCCGCTCAGCCAAGATAAATGAGCGGCTCCCTACAAAAAAATTTGCATTTTTCTCGCCCAGATTACCTATCCTCCATTCCAGACATTCCTTCTTTCTTATTTCCCCCGCACTCCAACTCGACTCTTATGCGAAAAACTCGAGCAATTTTACCTTCGAAAAGTACATTTCCCGCAGGATGCTTATCTAGTATTGATAACTTTTTTGTCAATGTAAAATTTATTCATACTTTCCAGTTGGATTTTTTTTCTCCGTTTCTCCATCACCATTTTCCCAATTTCTGGAGTCATCTTCATCTCCATTCCAGCGCACATCCTGTGCAGAGAGTGCTCATTAACCTGTCACGGGACAAGCCGTCTTTGGCCAAGCTTCCCCACCAAAAAGAGGGAGAATATTGGAAGGGGAGTGAAAGGATTATTAGTGTGCAGAGCGGACACTATGCAGAGAAAATTGGGAGTGGGAGGAGTGTACCCCTTTTAAGAAAATCTCGAGACAGCAAAATACTAGTCGTCCAACTGAATCGAGGACAGAATTATCCCAACTTGGAAGTGGATCCCAGCGGACTCACTTTTCTAATTTGGCTACGATATGCTCAACCAATTTCCGGTAGATAAGCTATAAAGCGATAGCAGGTAAAAAAAGAGGGACTACAACTCCTACAAAAAAAATTATTCCAGTCAGCCCAGCTAATCACCCGAGAAATTAGCTCAGAATCATGGCCAGAGACAAAAAAAATTTTTTTTGAGCTGGCAGGTGGCGGTGGCGCAGCGTGCTTGGAGTAGCTGGGAAAGGGTTCAATGACAGCACGACGAGGGACATAAAATTTGAATGTCAACCGATAACTTCCACCTGCCTGGCTTCCGATAGAGGATCCTCATCCGCGACAATATTGTCATTATCTGGCTAGACAGAGCAGAAATGATCAGCCCATCTCTCTCCTTCCTTCCAGTTTCCGGAGTGTATGAAAAAGGGAAAAATCTGAGAATGCCAATGCCAATGCCAACCACTCCACATTTCCAGCCATTTTTTTTTCGAGGAGAGAAGGGAGCGAGAAAAGTGCACGCTCTTTTTTTTCTTCTCTCCTATCGCCCGTTTCCGCATCACAGGATGCTCATCAGCCTCAGCTTTGTGGGCGAACGGCACACATCTCACCACTTCATTTATTATTAGTGCCAGTGCTCTCTCCTCCTCACCTTCTCCCTATCACAAAAATATGCTGGAATATATATCTGCTTACTCAAAACACATTTTTTTTCTCTTCAGCAATCAGCCTAATGATTGGAATGGCATTATTTGCTTCCAGGGAGAGAGAGAACAATTTGTTTGCACTGGAAACAAAATTGGGATTGAGAGCGTGTAGTAGAGCGAGTCGCTCCACTGGTAGAGGCTGGAGAACAAAAAAAATGCTGGAGAGAGCGTGATCAGAGTGCGGTGACAATCAGGGAGCGAGGGAAAAGTCATTGGCATAAACTCCAGCTCGACGAAAAAAAAAATAGTTTGCGGATCGGGGCTTATGCAGATATGATATGCTCGCATGTGAAAAGCAATTACCATTAAAGTGAATGACAGCAATTATTCAGCTACTCTGAAATGGCTCTATACAAAAAAAAATTCCAAAAAGGCTCATACATACACTTCCAGCACAATGGGGGAGTTGGGGAGGGAAAGGAGTGAAAAAAAAATAAAATGGGAGAGAGAAACCATTTCTCGTTATATTTATGGGAGAGATAGGCTCCCACATACAATTCCATTTTTTACTCTAATTTTTCCTCCACTTCCGGTTCATTTCCCAAACAAGAAAATGGAGCTCTGCTTGTTAGCTTTTTGCAGTTGAGTCGTCTACAAACATTTTATTCCTTTTTTTACGGGAGTTGCCCTCTGCTAAAGGGACGGACTGAATTTGCAAAAGTAAAAGCTGCACACTCCATCTTTTGACATATTAATTTTTTGCTTAAATTCCAGATCCAGACCACTCTCCAGTCTGATCATGTCCGGGCCGACTTGAAACATTTATTTTTATTTTTGCGTTTAGCTCAGCCCTGATTTCGAAGCTAAAAAATGTCTTGTTTTTTGCGCTGCATCAAGCATGACACCAGCTCTCCAGCTCTTCTCCCTCCAGTTTGGCCTACTTCTTCTGGTGACTGCTCTCACGAAAAAACCTGATGCGAATTTTGGATGCGGAAAAGTTGAGTTTAAAGTGAAAGGAGAGGCGGAGGAAGGAGTCCCTCTCTTATGACGATATTTTTTTGCCAGCCTCCCCTGAATAAAAACTCCCACTTCGGTGGAGGAGCTGCTTCTGTGTCCTTCTCCCCTCACGGAGGAGAGGAACATGTCAAGCACGAGTGACAATCTAGTCCAGCCACAGCACACACATCCCCACTTCTCCACAAAAAAGGAAATGAAAAAGGAGCCGGGCTAGTAAGACTTTCCCTGCGAAAAATATTAAAGCTCTTCCCTCTCCTTCTGCTGAAATGGGACGGCGCGCCAAGGGAAAAGTAAAAAATGGAGGAATTTTTTATATTTTTTTACATTCCAGAGAAATGCAAAAAGCCATAGTTATGAATAGTGGCGACTAGTCCTATTTTTTATTCACGAGTAAAAAAACAAGTTTATTTTTTGTATGAGCAGGTCCCAGAACTGCGAGGCTGATAAGAGGAGGAAACTTTCAGTTTTCATTAGTTTACTACCTCCCTCGATATTATTTCCTCGACTATTTTTCGTCCTATTTTTTTTTATTTTTACTTTTGAGTGGGAGCTGGGAGCGCTGTAAACTAGAAAAATGGGATATCGACACCGCTCCCAAACCCGCCACATTTAAGCTGGCTAATAAGCGGAGCTCCCTCCCGGCTAAAAAAAAGCAGACAAGTCGAGCTAATCTCCATCATCATTAGGATATCAGAAGCGCTTATCAGCACACTGTATACCATATATACCACCACAACTACTCCAATTCCAGATAAACCTTCCCTCCCTCCAACCATTTCGCTCGCTGCTTTGCCCATTATGCAAAATATAAAAAATTGTTGCAGAAAAATATGCCCAACGTTTTTCTTCTCCTTCAAATTGGTCAATATCGATATTCAGGTTGGATGCCAATGCTGAGAGTGTAAGTGCGCCAGCGAAGGAGAGAGAAAGAAAAAAAATCTCAGTTCCGTTTTTATTCCCTTCCCAAACAAGACGGAATCTATTTTTTTCTCTTATCTTCTCTTCTGCGGGCAAAATAAAAG
>JAHZND010000536.1:0-14811 GCA_027744115.1 Acrocyrtus sp. NNG-2020 | reverse complement strand
AAAAAAAGGGATGTCGCAAACTTGCTTTTTGTACGTAGTCTCAGGGAAAAAAACATTTTTTCGTCTTTGCTAGTCTTGGGTGGGTAGGTAAGTTATATTTTTTGCATGCAGATCATCATTACAGGCAAAAATCGTTCATGCGTGAGCTCGTCTTCGTCAAAGTATATTTTTTTTCTCGAAGGAAATGCTCAAGTTTAAATGGATAATGTAAGCAAAGCTGCTTAAAAATACAATGCAAAATGCAAACAAAATAGCGCTGAAGGTTTGTCGATAATATTGTCGGCGAAAAAAAAAATTATGTTGAGCTGCTCCAGTCCAGATGTATGAAAAAAGATGGGTGCATATGCCGATATCTAGGTAATATGCCTACTGCCTACCTACTCGAAATTATCATTTCAAATGAATATCCTTTTCTCCTCTGCAACCTGGGAGCCAGCAGGATAATAAAAACGAATCTAAATAGCCTTTTTATTTGCTCTACCAGACAAGAATTTTTTTGGATGGATGTAGGCATTCCACCACACTGAATACTACTGGATTGGTTCGCATTTTAGAGGGAAAAAAATGATGATGAAATGGTGAGTAGCAAGCGACAGCGAGGCATTTACTTTGTGGGCATGGACAGTACTCTCGGAAAGTAATAGGAGTCGTTCCAAGCACAAAAGGAAATTACGGCAGGAGAATATTAGGCCATTTCCATCTTTGATTCCATTAACGAGTATTGTAACGAGGCCGTTTCACTTTACTTTTGCTCATTGTTGGCAGTGCAGCTTTACTTCAACTTCGCCGAAAAGTATCTTCCCCTGTTCTCCTGCTGCATAAATAAATGCGTTTTTGCTTTTATTGTAGTTTTTCTCTGATTCCTAAACCCGTTCAGCCTCGAAATGGACGCTATCTCCTATCTCCGTTAGGAAGACGAGGAGAGGAAAAGCAATAACCATTTATTTTCCATTACCAATTATTAATTGGCTTTTACTGCAGACACAGTCAATCAGCCCGTCAGCAGAGTAATAAACTGAATTGAAAATCAGTAGCGGTGCAGCGAATGAATGTTAATTTAATTTTGAAGTCATTACAAAAGCAATATTACTCACACTCACGTTGCAAAGTAGTATTTTTTACTCTCGTCTCGCTAATGGTTCCTTCTGTACATATGCCTGAGAATCTTACCTATCGATCGTGTTTAATGACTTTAACTTTTAAATTAAATGCGTAACGTTTAGTGAAATGTGAACATGAGCAAATTAGCGCCGGATTTATGTTCCTCGTCACATATCTCTAAATGACTTTGTCATAGAATGAACTAGCACGAAGAAAAGTTTTTTTGTGAAGATGAAGTTCGCCATATCCACTTTTCCTCCATGGAAGACGAACTTTCACTATTCGCAAAGATGAAGGAGAAATGCGGTCCATGATTCATGCCATCACGCCAAGTAAAATTGCAGTGACGGTTCTATGGATATTTTTTTGCAAAAAGGACTCGCTAGTTGCTAGTAAACGTATAAGAGTATGCTGGGATTACATTACAGGCCTGATATGACAGTGACATAAGACGGAGCTTAATTCGATTTCTTCCTTTCTCTTTCCTCGCCCAAGGAGAATAACAAGGGCGCACTGCAGTTAACAATTAATAGGTCTTTGGTCGTTTGCAAAATGTACATGTAGACATATGTAGCAAAGACATCACTCACTTCAAAGAGAAAGTTGGCTTCTTTTGTGATGGGAACGAAACGAGTTTTCTCCAACTTTCGTACTCACTCCCTTTCTTCCTTCCCATCTCTCCCGAGGACTTTTTTTTGCCTTCCTCTCAGAGGACAGAAAAGAAACGTTTTCCAATGTAATGCCCGCTTTCCTTAATTAAATATTTACATAGGGTATATATAAGCCCTATAAAACGATGTGCCTTTTGCACTATCAGCTTCTTACAAGTTGCTCCTTTCCGTGTTCTTCCGAGCATAAAAGGAAATGGAAGACCGGAGGAGGAGAATTGAAAAGGTAAAATTTAATTTTCAAAAACGAATCTCGTCTTCTGCTTCCCAAACTTTTTGGGCTTTTGTGGGAGTTTCCCTGCAAAATCGTATATTTACTCTGCACGAACAGCCCAAACATGCATACTTACCGGTCTGCCATTAATTTCCCTTCCAAATGGGAGAAGGTGTAGATTCGTCTTTTTTTAAGTAATGGCTGTGAAATGGATGGTCATTTTAAAAGAGATTTTATTTTTTCTGTATATGTCCATATCCGTGAAAATGTGGTTGTGGTGTGGAGAGAAGTTTTCTGTCCGCTCGTTTGTCATATAATGCATTCACCTCACTTACTGCATTTCCTTGTATGGATATCATTATCTGGCAGGAACCTGTCAGACCCATTTACCAACGGCGATGATGCAGCTTCTCTCAGCCACAATTACAAGCTGTGTGACTTGGAGGGATAGAGAAGCGTGTGAGATAAGCGTGTGGTCATCGGAAAGGTCAGCCTGTAATTACTCGTTTAAAGAGGAGGGTCCTGGCACTTGCAGTCATTTTTCTGAGAATAAAAAAAGAGTAGGGAAAAGTGATGGTTGCTGGTGCAGATGATGATGACGAGATCCCGACGAGAGGAAAATTATCCTTGTGTTGAATCAATGAATGTAAATTGCTATTTAAGGAGGCAGTACGGAGCGTAAATCGTCAACTCTAAGTTGAATAGTTTGTCAGCGTCTCGCCGTCGTTGTGTATATGTTAAGGAATCTTATTTTTGGGTATTGTTTTTCCCTCCTCGCGACAAAACGCGCTTTCATCCTCATCTCCTCTGTTTGAGCTCATTGTCAGTGTGAAAAAACTTGTTTTTTTTTAAAAAAAATCTACTCCAAGAATACCTCAAAATCTTATCTCGAGACTCCATCGTCAACATAAACATTTCAATATCAGAAAAAGCTCAGAGGGAGAAACCTTTTAAGAAATTTAAACTTTTATTTTGTATTGTTCACATTTATAAAAATATATATGCATGCAAGTCAACGCTAAAGTTGTTTTGGAATGGCTTTTGGCAATGAAAATACTTCACACAGAAAAAAAGGACTTTTTTGCAACATTTCTGTAAAAAAAAATTTATGCATGCTGCAGACCGCGGCTGCGACTGCGACTGGATGTGCACTGCGATGAGTTGATTGTGTGAAGTAAAAACAAGCTTCATTCACTATCCATTACGTCATCCCCTACAATTAGCATTAGGCACGGACAAAAAAATACAAATTTTTGCTCACTGTGCACTCTGCTCATGTACCATATTGAAAAAAGCTCTTTTCAATTTTTTTCCTGTGTAGCACGCAGCAGTATTTTCAGCATCCATGCTCTTATTGGATTGTCATATTCAATTGGAGGTAGTAATAAAAAAAGGAAACTCGATCCCACACAATTTTTCTTCTCACTCGCCAAAATTTCTCTCCATCCAAAATGTACTCCGAACTTATTCATAACGCAATAATAATGCATTCCTCCATTCCTCTCCATTTTCACAAAATGTGCCACTGCCGCTGCCACTTCTGATAAAAATCTCTGAGAGAGATTAGTGCAACTATTTCCATAAAGTATTCGCATTTCTTTCTTCATCAGTCGTCAGCATTTGTCTCTTCTCTTTTAAACATTTTTATAAACAGTAGTCAATCTATACGAGCAGCGTTTTTAGCCCGTCACATTCACAACAACATTATTTTCTACTATTTTTTACACTGCAATGCTCTTGCTATTTTAGCTATTAACATTCCAATGAATTTTTTTTGGAGACCGTTATGGTCATAGATTTTTTTTGTTTTTGTCGGGAGTGTAAAGTGTATGAAGGCGAATGAGAGAATGAGAGAGTGAGAGACGAGAAAAATATATTGTAAAATGCCTAAATTATATGGAGATGGAGTTATTTTTTTTAGCTTACAAGTTACAACATAAGTGCATTTTGGTATTTATTTTCCACATTCCTTCGCCCTCCTCATCTTCAGCATTTCATCATTTTTACGTAGCCATTACATTTTACATTGTATTTTTATGGCTTTCTAGTGTTTCCAAGAATAGTAATTATTTTTATTTTTTTACTGACTTCCCCTCGCCCTACAAGCCCACAGCAACTACCAGTAAAAAAAGTTACAGTCAGTGAGGGAGTTGAGGACACAATTAAAAATGAAATTCATCAGAGACAGGCTCTCGGTGGTCGCTCCTTTTGAAGTTTTTATTGTGGTAGTGTCACGAGTACGGAAAGACAAGGGAAAAGAGTGAANTTTTTTTGCTGACTTCCCCTCGCCCTACAAGCCCACAGCAACTACCAGTAAAAAAAGTTACAGTCAGTGAGGGAGTTGAGGACACAATTAAAAATGAAATTCATCAGAGACAGGCTCTCGGTGGTCGCTCCTTTTGAAGTTTTTATTGTGGTAGTGTCACGAGTACGGAAAGACAAGGGAAAAGAGTGAAATTGAATGCGTGTGGAATGCAGCATTGGCAGCGAAAAAAATGATTTAAGTGAGAGCTTCTAAGAATGAAAAAGATCCGTGAAGGTAATACGCATATAAATATGATACTTTGGAGTTCGGAGAGAGGAAAGCACTACTGTAATGCTGAAAAAAGTGGGGGAGATATTTTTAAAAAACATTTTACTGGGAAGGTTGTTGTGGCACAGCCACAATTAAAAATGGTACTGCGTCTGAATCTGAATGGCAGCACAACTGCAATAAAATGTGCAATGGTATGGTATAAATGCCAAAGTTAAACTTGCTCCCGCTCCAGGAGCAATATTTTATTTTAGGATAATGATGGAGAGTGACTTTTGATGAATATCTTTTTATGGAGAGTATTTCAACCGAGAGAAACGTTTTTTTAAAAGGTTACTTGAAATTTATATTCTTGTCTGCTTCTCCGATAATGTGCCATAAAACCAATCATTTTTACGGTGCTGTTATTGTTTCAGCATTTTTGACAGATTTATGAATTTCCTTCCCGTCTTTGTCTGCTAGACTATGACTGTGGCCAGCAGCGAATCTAAAATAGCTGGGAATAGAATTAGAATATGCTTACGCAAAAATGAGCATAAGCACAGGGGAAGAAATCTAAAGAGTTTTTGCAGAAAAATTTACATTGAGCCATTATTAAAAAAGTTCATTTTTATTACTTTTGTGTCTCCTTCGTTTGTCGAGATTTTTATGGAGTTTCCAGCCAGCAGGAAGCAGCCTAAGCTGCAGAGAGCGCAGCCAAGAAATGTAGTTATCTAGATGAAATATTTCATCTACAAAGTTTTAAATTTAATTAGCAAGATAAAGATACGAAAAGGAGCACATGGTCTATGTATTGAAAAAAAAGTACAGAAGAAATATATTTTGCCCGTATGCAGTCTCACGATCATTTTTGCTGGCCACTTGGCCAGTAAAAAAGCTATAGAGCCAGTCTAGTGAATGGCATAAACGAAACAGGCTACACAACCAAGCTATATTTTACTCAATGTGGTGCCTGTTACTTCTCACGCTAAAAAATCACTTTTCACCACCGCCACCACTACCAAAAATGTTTTGTTTTACCAACTATGTTTTTGGCAAGGTATATACGCTTTCTGCTTTTGCAACATCGCTAAAGCTATATGGCATTTAATAGCTCCAAAAAAATCTTTAAGGAATTTTTTTTTCAAAGAAATTTTCCCCATGTTTTTAACTTTGTTGTTCCAGACACTTTTCGAGAATGGAGTGTTTGCTCCCATCAGCATCCTCTTTAGAGCTTTTTAAGCTGCAAAGAGTTTTTCAGTGTGTAGAGTGGAACGTGACGTACCTGACAAAAAATGGTTGACGATGATGATCTGATCATAATCACCGTCACTGATATTTTGGTCCGTGATGCTCATATAAAGAACATTTTTACGAGCTTTGCATTTTGCGAGACCGTCTACGGGAGACAGAAAGCAGCAGAAATTTGGGATGAGATAATCTTGTGCGAAAATATTACAACTTTTTATTATTATGACTTTATAGCTTCTTGCATTTCGTATTTCGTCTTTTCAGTCAGCTCACACTCGCAATCTGCTCTGCTGAAAATGAGAAGATTGAAGAAACACTTTTCAAAAAAAGTTTTTTTTTTCTTCTTCTGTTTTTGTTTATTTATTATGACTTCAGTCCTTGGCTGGCATACGAGATGAGATCATAAGAGCTCATCTGCATATGTGGAGGGAATGGAAGTTTTTACTATGAAGTAATAACCATTTTATTCTGTAGCATTGAAAACAGCAAGGAAACTCTGTGCAAGGACAATTATCATCTTGGTGAGAATTTGAACCGGGCCATTACGCACTGTCGACTTGTCCTACATATTCATTAGTAGGTACTAAAACATATTTGCTGGCGAGTCCGCATCCGCAGTGCTTTTCGCTAACCATTTCTTGCCATTTCTACTCCTGTTACCATTTTGAACGGCTCGACCGGAAAAGTGGAATAAAGTGAGCGTACAATAAGGAGAATTATGGAGATAACCTCATAAATAAAATATCAATTGCTTTCTTAGCTTAACTCCCACACAACAGCGCACAGCGCCCTACACTCTCTGCAAACTCATTGATTTTGATTGCGATTTGCAAAGCCGATGTGGAGAAGAAGAAGATCGTTAGTCCACAGAAAATATACTAAAGTTGCACTACGGCATACTTGGTTTGGAGGAGTAGCAGATGTTCTTTTTGCTTTACGCATTTATGGGGCAAACCACATGCAAAAACGTAATTTTCTTGTGCCGAGCTTCTCCTTTCTTTGCCCGTCCTCCATGTAAATGTAAATGTAATGGGAATAATTTGATGGGAACGAGACCAGATGTGATCTAAATCAAGATAGAGAAAAAAAAGTACGCGTATGGCCTGTGAGTTATATTTACGGTCTCACTGCACTGCCTAAAGGCCTTTTTATTTCGAGTCAGTGAGATATGGCTTCGGATGGGAAATGTGAGCCAGCAGCAGAAAAAAAGAAAAGAGGAAGTAGTCATAACACAAAAATATATATATTTTTTCATATCCTGCAATCCTACCTACCTACTCCACATAAATATTTCTAGGAGAACGAATGGGCTGTGTGACGACGACAAGAATACAAATGGATAGAGTATGTTAATGAGCCTCGTGCAATAATTTTTCCTTCTTCTGCTTCGTCCCTAATTTCCTACTCGGGGACAAGTCGTAGTCATAAAGTCTAAGTTAGGAAGGAGCTATATAAGAGATTTGAAACTGTTTGCTTAGCTGTGGGAGGAGGAACGTCAAGACAAAGTTGGGCTTATTCCTCTTGTCTATTGTTTGAAGACAAAAAAGTCGTTGATGCCGACTGCTACTAATCGTAAGAGCTAGCAAATATATGTTTGACTTTGCCTTCTGGTTCGGAATGAGTTTTTTTTTTCGCTGTGACATGACATGCAGAATGGGAAAGGCTAATTAAGCGATTGATGCGATTATAATAAAATATTAGTTAGCATTTCATTACCCCGAAAAGAAGCAGCCACTGATATATATACTTTTAGGCTATACAGCTGAATCTCAATTAGCCTAAAAATAATATTTATTTGTCTTATTCAGAATGATGGGATGATAGAGAGAAAAGAGCTCATTTTTAACTGTAGCCATTCTTCTGCCAGGACAGATTTTCGCTAATTAAGATTACCCCCATAATTGTCATCCAGCCGTCCATAAAGCGTGATTAGTGTTTGTGGTCTGTGTACCGTTACGCAAAGCTGAGATTTCCTTGTTCCGTTGAGTGGTCTGCACTGCATTAGCAGAGATTAAAAACCAGTCCAGAGAGCTAGAGTCAGCAGCTAGACAGCTAAACGCCAGCATAGCTTGAGCTTAAAGTGTAGCAAAATATTTCCCACGTTTTTCACTCTCCTTCAGACTTCAGAATGAAAAAGGATTTTTTTGTAGTTTGCTCTGCAACATAGTTATACACACAAAGCTGACTATTTATTGTATATTTTGTAAGCGAGATCGACATTAAGATAACACGTGCTCCAAGTACAAAGTTTTACAGCTACCTCCTTAAAGCCTTTTGAGCTGACATGGACATGAAACAAAAGTTCGCTTTGCTCTTCTTAAATGTTTACAAATTACCGTTTTTAAATATTTAGCCTTTTCCCCTTGTAGTAGGAAAAATTATTATTTTGTTTGCAGAGAGCAATATAATATATAAAATATCTCTATAAAATATCTATATATCTATATCTATATCTATATAAAATAGCTCAATATAAAAAATGATGCGTTCCATGCATTCTTATAATGCTCTTCTGTTAAAAATCCCAAAATCCGTGTGCACGGCTTAAAGAGATCTTTTTCTCAAGTTCTGGAAAGGATTTAACACAAGACACAAGCCAAATATTATTCGATAAGTGATACTGTTTGTTTAAGAGTAGGGAGCGAGAGGGATGGCAAAAGAGTGATCCTCACATATTCATTTTTTTTTAGGAAGTTGTGGTTTTTCAGAGTGGCTGAGTTTAGTCGATATCATCCTTTGAAAGCTAATGAGGCAATCTGCAATCGGCAGTCTCTCTGCTTCCACTCTATCAAAAAATGGGATTTACTCGCTAAAAATATATAAATTATGCGAGATTGAAAAAAATAATAAGTACACGCTACAATTTTTTTTATTAGAAGTTTGATGCGGATACTACCGAGCAAGAGCATCTATTAACAATTTAGAATTTACGGCGCCAGCTAAAACAACAAAACTGGCTTTTTCATTTTCTGCTTGTCTCTGTGTAGTGCTATGCCCATAGCCAGCGTGTAATTTATTGCGAGTAGTAAAAATAATCTTTTTGGTTTTGTTAAGGTAAAGAAAAATATGTGGACGGTGAGTGGTGACGGTGACTGCTGTGATGCGATGACGGAAGGCGAACAGAGGCTGGGCTTATAATTTATAATGAGAAAAAAAATAAGCTGAGAGGAATTCGTCTTCCAATTTTGGAAGGAAATTGTCAGTAATGGAAGAAAAAATATATATAAAAGTGCGGAATGAAAAATTAGGAGTTAGCTTATAATGAGGAGGCTGCGACATAAGAGCCTGTAGTGAGGAATAAGTTATTTTTCTGTCTGCAACTCTTTTTTTTACTCCGTGCATAATGCATAATAGCATACCTCTCTGACGGTAAAAATTGTTTGCGAGAGTGGGTGCAACTGGTTCTTATCATTGTCATAATATCATAAACACATTAAAAATAGAGAGGGCTTCAGTCTCAGTTTATTTTTCAGTGGTTTCCATTTTTACAGTATTAGCTCTCCTTCCTAGCTGTAAAAAAACTCACAATTATTTACACGCTATCATCCATTCTCATCACCCAAAGCTGCACTATTTACTTTTTTTTGCTGAAATTACCGAACGAAAGAAAAAATATGTTTTTGTAGCGGAAGTAAAGAATGGAAATTAGTGGCTGTTCTTTTTCCTATCATTAGGACTCTGCACTTATCCTTTCTCCTTTTGTAGATTGCTTTTCAGCAAAAGTCATCATTATTACAGAAAAGTCAACTTAAAAAATACTCTCAGGCAGAGTATGAGGAAGGAGATCAACCATACGCGATAAAAAAGGATAATTAGTGAGACACTAATAACCGTTGTAGGCGGGCTCACTCAGCTGAATGATTTTTTTACTGCATTCCAACTTCCAAAGAGAAAAGGGTCGTGGGAGGGAGGGCTGCAAGCGGACAAAAGGGGACATTTCAAAAATAAAATGTTGGAGAGATGAAGAAGATGATAAAAAATGTTTGGTTATTGACGTTACTAAACTAGCTTTTTATTTTTGAATGGAGAAAAAAAATCAAAATTAGTTTTTTACGAGCCCCTGCCTAAAATTGTTTGAGAGGATTAGGACAACAATATAAAAAAATGTTTTTATCGGCAGTATCAGTGACCAGATCAAAAATATGAGCACAGATGGAATTATCGTTTTTCAGCAAAAAGCGCACTTAAAAAATGTATATCTCCAAGAGCCCATTTAAGCGGCACGGCTCAGTTTCAGCGCGGAGAGAGAACCAACCATAGCCACACAATTGCTGCGCTGGGAGAGCCCATTTTTACGAACGAATTCACATCAATAAAATGCTGGTTTGCGAACCTTTCAGATCAATTTTTAAGCTGATTTATATGCCCAGTCGTTTGGTGGGATTAAAATGAAATGAAAAGCAGAAGTAAAAAAAGATCAAGACGATCTGAGAAAATGAAATGAAATTGGATTAAAAATAATAATAATAAAAATCCTGTGCACTGGGCTATATATCGCAATCTGTATCTGTTCACTTTTTTTTGTTTGGAGTGTGGGAGGAGAAAAGAGGAAAAGGAGCTTTTTTTTGTGAGCTTAAGAGTGAAATGAACAAAAAGGTTGTTTGCTCTTCTGTTTTGGTGGCAAAGACGTTGATGAGTTTCAGATGGAGACTGAGAGTGTTTCGTATTTCAAAAAATTGTGCCTGTAAGCCCTTTTATTAATATAAAATAAGAGGGGAAAGGCCGTAACCGCATCCAGTTGGGCGATAGTGATAGTAAAGATGGGAGATACTATGAAAAAAAAAGAAAATGTTACAGTTTTTTTTCTTCTTTTCTTATCTGAATAAATGTGGCCGTGAGTCCCTGTCATGCAAAAAGGAGCAGTACTCCTTCGTCCTCATCCACAACGTAACTATAAACTCTGCCATGTAATATGTAATGATCCTATCTGGCTGGGAATGGGAATGCTTTTGCTGACTATAAATATTTATAACAGAAAGTGAAACTGTTTTCTTTCTTGCCTCAACAACATCACTCAGCATCCCCTCCCGTTTCTCTCGTCTCCTTTCAGTAGCAATAAAAAGATTATGTTTAGATTAGGCTCGAAAAAAATAGCAGGGAAATGGTAATAATGAGGACCTAACAAAAAAAAATACTCAGCTATCACATCTCCACCATAAAAAGAGAAGGAATGTTTTGTACGTTACACCCAAGGTTATTACTATCCTTTGACAGAACCAAAATATATATGTGCCGGTGTGAGTGTGAGTACGATGGTGTCATGTCATAACTATGACTGCAGGCAAAAATATATACTTGATTGGGAAAAATTATGTTAGCGCTGCTCTGCTCGTATCATATCGCGTTTATCCTGAAAGTTCCTCTTTTGCATTCTGCTCTGCTCTCATTATTACTTTAATGAGATGGACAAAAGGGATTTTCAGGTAAAAAGTTTTTTTTTGTTCGGTTAGAAAAAAACGATGGCGGAGCACTTTCAACAATTACCTCTCTGCGCTGTGACATGAGAGCAGACAGTTCCAGTCCTGAAAGCTGGCTCAGTCTAGTCACTGGTAAATTAGCATGTATGAGGAAAAAGCTGTAGGGCTCTTCATTGACATAATAGCGGACATGTGTGAGCCCCTCCACATTTTTTTTTAGTTTGGGAGTCAGGCTGTGACTTGGAAATTGGAATAAATGTGGAAAGGACCAGAAGGACAGAAAAAATAGATAGGTGATGGGAGACATGTAAAAAGCGTGTATATTTTTTTGTCACTAGAAAATAGGAATCCTTTTATTTCTCAGAGATAGCACGAGAGAAGCGATCAAGGACATACGCCATGCACGTTCAAAAAAAAAACTTTTAAAAGGAAGATTTGAGGTGCTCTCGCAGGGAAAAGAGTGAGAGAAGGAGAGAAGTGAGACAAGACGAAATTAGAATAATGGGATGACTGTGTGCTCTCTTCTCTGGTCTGGTATCACCCATCCCAAGTCGAAAACATTTTTCAACTGAGCATTTACATTTTTAATGCTTCGCCATATCCGCTCTACACTCCTGTTTACTTTCCCCGTTATTTTAGGTGAGCTGTGAGCTGTGAGCACTGAGCGTTTTGTGTTTTTGTGCTGGTGCCGGCATATAAAACTTTTTATTTTGTAGAGAAGAGAGAAAACTTCAACTTCCCTCCCGTTTCCTCATTTTCCTTGTAGCTCTTGGCGTTTGGGCACCTCCCTGCATCTCACATCTCACATCTCGCAAGTGTTGCAGCAACTTTAACTTTAAAACTTTAATCTCCTTCCTTCCTTCCTCTCCTTATTCTTCTCTCTTCTCCCATGCCGTTCAAATTAACACGACCAATTCCCATTCTCATTCTTCTTATTGCCCACATGGTAGCGCATATAACGTCAACGTCTTTTGCAGTCAAGAGTCAAGATTACGCAATGCTGTGAAGAAAACGGCATGCTTATTGCAGATATGCATGCACACAAAAATACTTTCGTTATCATGTCTTCCCTTTAATATAACGTCAACGTCTTTGCAGTCAAGAGTCAAGATTACGCAATGCTGTGAAGAAAACGGCATGCTTATTGCAGATATGCATGCACACAAAAATACTTTCGTTATCATGTCTTCCCTTTAATACATACTTTTGCTGCATTTTTAAAATTATTTTTAGTTCTCCGAGTCGTTTGCCAACGTCCTACTTGTAGTTGACGCTGCTCTCTAGTCAACTTCATACGGAAGGAAAAAAACATGCATTATAATTACACTCTACCTATATTACTACATGCTCCCTACCTTGTAGTCAGTTTTACCTTATCCTAACAGAAAAAAAAATTCTAGTGCAATATAGGACACCATCATTGCCATGTAATGTGAGCCTGCCAGACCTGCACTCAAAATGAGTAGGTATTTCCGCTGCGCTATACCGCTTCGCCTCATATGTGAGCCTCATTTAACGCTGTAACATTAATACCGGAGCAGTTTACCATTTACATTTACCACTTTAAAAAAAATGTAGGAGCGGTAGCACTAGCAGACATCGCATATGGCACTGTTATAGTAGCCCACATTATAAAACTTGTAAACTTTTGCGAGACCTTTCCATGCATGCTCAATTCCTTCTCACTGATTTCGGATTTTTTTTCTTCTTCTCCGAAAAATTATAGGAATGGATGGATGTCGTGTGTATTTGCTTTAAGCAGTTTTTTTTCTTCTTCTTCATGCTCCTATCTACGTCATCGTATCAATGTAGAGAAGAGTAGTAAAAAACGAAAATGTTTTTTGTAGATATATTTTTTTCTTCCCGTATAGGCTACCATGCTCTTATCCTCCTTTTGAATACTACAGGGAGAGATTTTTAATGGGCGACTTCACTAAATGTTTTACTACACGTTTATTCTTCTTCCTCGTCTTCCTCCCTTCACTAAAGGAATATCGAACTTCTCCATTCTTTTCTTTTTTAGTAGCGCGAGCAGCGAAAAACGCTGGATATATATTTTTTTTGTTTAGTTACGGGAACAATGTAGAAAAGTAGATAAGGTTTGGAGTGCATCGGAGAAGAAAAGGAGAAATGAGGAAATAAAAGTTAGTTTATATTCAAATAAGATTTTTTACGCTGATTGGTGGCGGCATCGTCCGAAATATTCCTTTTTCTGTTTGCATCGTGTCAAAGGAAAAAATAAGTTTTCTTTTTTCGTTCCGTCTTCCTACACCTGTTTACTTTTTTTTGTCCAGTGGAATTTTTTTTCAAAGAAAATGTGAAACGGAGTAGGAGAAAGAGAAAAAGAGTCCGCAAGCTACAAAATATATATTTCCGAATTGAGATAAGGACAACAATAAGGGAAAAAGTTTAGTCCATTCTTTTCTCATGCCACGCTCGTTTTCACGGACGGAAACGAAAAAAAAGAAAGTTTTTCTTTTTGCCGACAGTCCAAATTAGCGTATGTGTGGAAAAGTGCGCTTGTAAAAGAGGGGAAAAGATAACGATAAGATCCGCAACGAGAACGAGTGTAGGAAAAAAAATTGGTCTGGACTTTGGAGAAAAAAAGAAGAAAAGGGCCGTCGTGATTTTCCTTTCGTATATGCATACTTTTCGCATAGATTGATGTCAAGTCACGAAACAAATTTGTAGAAAAGTAGTTGGGCACTAACTATTTTGATATTGTTATTGCCAGAACGCTAAAATAAAAAAAAGGAGGAGAGTAGAACAAGGAGGAAAGCAAGTCCTCCGTCCTCCCTCCGAGGATATATTCACGACGAGCGCAAATATCAGACCAAAAGTACAAAAGGCCAATTTGAGTTTATTAGTGTATATACATATTTTCCTCTTTTTGCTATTTGGCGCGATGTTTAAAAAAGGAAAAGGAATATTTATTTGTAACGTGAGCTTGCCGCTCCAGTAATAAAAGTAGTGGGCAACTATAAATATCTATTTTTGTACTGTTTACAAAGTCGGTAGTCCCTGTGCGGCGCGGCGTGTTTACTCGCGACTGTCGTTTTCGTTGGTGGGAATTTTTTTTGTGGGTACTCTGCTGAAATAAAAAAGCTCCGTATTTTATTTTCTATTGTTTCCACATAGAAATAGGGAACAAGTAGAAAAAAAGGCGCGTAGTTTAATATTTGTATACGAAAGAAAAGTTTAAAACTAGGAAAAGTATGTTCAAAAAAATTGCATCAATTTCCAGTCTCGGGGTAAGTAAAAAAAATAATACAAAAAAGTGGTAGTTTTTAAGAAGTGATTTTGTAAAAAAAAATATATATATTTTTTTGCAAAAAATGCGAAAAACTTAACCAAGTGTGGTAATGAAAGTTTGTAGGAGAGTGACTCTGCGAAAAGTCGCTTTGAAATTAGGTGACATATTTATTGTACGAGTATTTTCGCAGTCATGCAAAAGGAGATTTGCATGAGTTGCGCATGAAAAAAACCAGAACGAAAAATTGGAAAGTTTTTTTTAAAAGGGAAGGATTTTTAGGCCACAAGAAAAACAGGAAAATTTTGAGCTGACAAGCTACTTATGAGGAAATGTTGACGGTTTTAGTTTTTTTTACAGTTTTTGTTGCTTATTTTGGGGAAAAATGTATTTTTGTG
>JAHZND010000535.1:0-23971 GCA_027744115.1 Acrocyrtus sp. NNG-2020 | reverse complement strand
GTCTGAGCTGGAACTTTTCACAGCGGCTCTCCAGTAAGTTGTCAGAAGTATTTTAGGAATTGAATTTATTACCTATAAAGTTTAATTTTTGTATTGTGTATTCAATAGTTGGGCTAGCGAAGAATGTAAGCGTCAAAAATTGGAACAAACTCCGCAAAACTACAGACACTGTCTAAAGGAAGTTCTTCCGTTGATTCGCTTTCCGCTAATGGATCGGAAGGATTTCACATTTAATGTCGCAACAAAAAACATTCTCACCGACTCCGAATGTTTGAATGTATTAATGCATGCAGATGCATCCTCAAAAGAGAAGTATTTGTGCAATATTTATCATTTTATAGTAACTTTCTAACTCTGACAATCTAACATGCTGTATTGTATGATTACGTTCTGCATAGATCCACACTCCCTCCTTTGTTGTTCAACAACAAGCCAAGGCGCGTTACGAAAGAAACTAATATTCAGCATCAAGAGTACTACCCAGCATCAACCAGGACCCACGAAGGTCACTACTACGATTTGAAGGTAGAAGATTATTCTCAAAGATTTCTTAATGTCAAAAATCACTTATGCTTCCTTGCTCTTTTGTGGCTAGATTCCAGAACAGAATTTTTCGCCCGTCACATACCCCAACCCTAAGAAAGTGGCGCCGGCACCACCCCGACGGGTAGTCCACTCCAGTCATAGCCACAACAGCCACGGCAGTCAATCTCAAAATTATCAGATTCAATCAAACTCGCCTTATTGGAATCAGCAAGTCCTTCAACAACAGCCTTTCAGCTATACTGCCGGTACAGTTCCACCGTCGCATGTAACGCAAACATATCTTACCTCCGGATTTTTAGATTACGGTCGATAATCAATAATCATGGAAATATTCCTTTTAATCTTATTTCATGCCAGAATAATGGTGTCACAAAAAAATTGAATTGTGTTCCAATATGAATCTTGTAAATAAATGTCCGCTTTGGCAAGGCAGGTTTAAACTTTAATTTTAAAAATAAACCCAAAGTTCATTTATTCTATGTATTTTATTTATAATTTAGTTAATTTATATACTGCATGCGAACCACACTCGTGCAGTGGTAATAAGTATTGTGGATATATTTATTTATAGTACTCAACGATTAAATAATAATTAAACACATTTTTGTTTTAAAACTCAAAATTGTTGTCTCGCGGATACTATACTACGAGTATGCACAGCATATGTAGACCTAGGTATAATTTATTGTATTTATAATATTCATACTAATCAAAACTAAACTCGTTGCATTTTATTTCCTCTTGTATCATGAACTCTCATTGATTAAAGCACTTGGATCAAGCAATAAACTGCTTTCCCTAAAGAAATCTAATATTGGATTATATTACTGAACGCATTCCCAAAAAGATTATTTCATTATTTGTCCTAATATTTAACAAATTGATCGTAACTTGCTCTAGTAAAACGAATGGTTATAACCTATATTATTGCATACGGATACCAATTTTACAAAAATCATTGAAATGCTAATGATCACAAAAGGCTTGCGCTCTGTGACCGTTGTCTTTTCTATCTTGCTCTAGCTATGCCATTTGAAGATGTAGCACTTGTCTTGATCCAACTTCGTCAAAATACCGTCGATTTATTTACTAATTTACTTTCTTTTCTTTTGCTTCCCCTCTTTTTGCTTCTTCGTGCACCGTTGGCAGTACCAATGCTCCTCTTCCTTGGGCTCTTCCGTTATTCCAACGCATGTAAAATGATACCAGTCATCGCAAATGTCACATCCAATCATTGGGCTTCCATCATCTTGCCTACCGCAGGCAGGGCAAATCCAAATTTTATTACCCTGAAATAGCACCAAAAAGTTTAATTATTGCAAAATACGGTAAGACTCCGATAAAATTGCAAAGACTGCGCACAGCAAAGATGACTACAAGTTGGAGGTGAAAGGTTGCAACTTAGAAGTTATCGTATTGTTTTTAAATGACGGAATGAGAGCAATGAAATCAGAATGAGATTTACATGAGGAGCGAGCAATGATTTTATAGCAGCCGAGATTAGAAGAAGGGCAAGAGTGATATGAAAAAACAGAACTTGTAAAGTGACAAAGGGCCTGAAATTCATCAGGTCAGAGGTCAGGTGTTACCTACGAATTATTATGTGTGTATCATACCATACGCAAAAGGTAATGCATTCAAAATTTCTATTTTAAATGATTTTTTCTGCCACGACGTTTCTTTTGTCGTCGGTTGGCATTCCCAATTTTCCTTTTCACAGCTTTTTTCAGTCTGCTTGCTTTCTGTTTTACTGCCAACAACAGTGTTCTTGATTTGGACCTCGTTGTTACACTTTCCTTTATGTACAATAACCCAACACATACAAGGACAACAAGACAAAAAATATTACAAACTTTGGAAAGACAAACTTATTCAAACTTTTAACCAAATTCACCATTCATTATTAAATAAATCAAAACTAACTGAGGTTATTAGTGTACTACACAACATAAATAAACCAAAAACCAAAGAATTGTTACTTTTAAATAACTTTTCTACTTTTGAACTTTTAAAAAATAATGAAAAAAACATCCCACAACGAACTAAATGATACGGTTCAAAAATCCTTCGCTTGTTGATATTAGAACAGGCAAAAATAAGGATATATAACAAAAAATATGCAAAGAAATGCAAAAGAGTTATGGTATGCACAAACATGCAATTTTAAAAACAGCATGCAAAAACTAACGAAAGTAGTAACAAATGATACGTAATTAAGCTAACAGAAAAATGTATTGTACCTGGTCATCAATTATACAACCAACAGTTTCCGTTTCCAGGACTGTCAGGGATGACTTGGATGGTTTTGAACCTGAAGGAGTGGCAACTTTTCCAAAAGTAGCTTCAGGGGTACCTCCCTTTGGTGGTCTACCTCTTCCCCTCTTGTTGCCTCCATCCCCTCGGGATGAGTCCCTTACAGCAGGAAACTGTACAATATCTTGATGACTTACAGAAGCGCCCATATTCATTGCTGCTACGGCTGCTGCAGCATGAGCCTTCGCTGCCCTTGGCGGTTTTTGTGGTCTAGTTACCAGAGGCGCAAATCGTGCCACTTGCAGATCCTCCTCCTCTGGTGGAAAGCTAAGGTTTGGTATTCTGGGCTGCTGCTTTGGTGGCTTTGGCTCTGGCTCCTGATGCAGTCCTTTGAAGGTAAGTTTTTTCGGTGGTGGAGTTGGACCTGGTATAGGGGGCTCGTGGTAAGTCTGAGGCGGATTGGGACTATCCACAGGTGTTGGGGTGTTTGAATGTCCACCAATTTTCAATGTAAGTTTTGGAACTATTGCCGGAACAGGAAGATCACCGGTGTCAGAAGCAGCACTTTCTCCAGATTTATCTTTTTTCTTCTTTTTCTTTTCAGACTTATCCTTTGATTTGTCTTTATCCTTGTCCTTTGCCTTTTTCTTCTTTTCTTTTCGAAGTTCCTTCCTCTTCTCTTTGTCTTTTCGTGGCTCGTGGTAAGTCTGAGGCGGATTGGGACTATCCACAGGTGTTGGGGTGTTTGAATGTCCACCAATTTTCAACGTAAGTTTTGGAACTGTTGCCGGAACAGGAAGATCACCGGTGTCAGAAGCAGCACTTTCCCCAGATTTATCTTTTTTCTTCTTTTTCTTTTCAGACTTATCCTTTGATTTGTCTTTATCCTTGTCCTTTGCTTTCTTCTTCTTTTCTTTTCGAAGTTCCTTCCTCTTCTCTTTGTCTTTTCGTCTTTGTTCTTTAGATGACGTGGCCGATGGTGTAGAGCTAAGCTCTTCATCTAACTTTTCCAGCATAGAATGTTTTTGTGGCCTTTCCTGTAGTGGAGGAGGAGGCGGTAACGGGTGCTCGTAGGATCTGTTGTGGTCCTTACCGCTACCACTTCCATGTCCTCCTCCACTACTACCACCGCCCATAACAATAGGTGTAATCGTAATTCCCGATTCGGTTTCAGTTACTACTGGAATCTGTAAGAGTGGAGGTGGTTTTCCAAATTTACTTCTTTTGATGGGGCTTTCCATTCCAGGAGGTGGGCCAATGCCTGGTGTAATGGCGTCGTCGAACCGACTGGGCAACTTTGATGGGCTCATTTCAATCCTGGTTATGGTGACAGATGAGCACATATTGGATTGCCAAATTTCTCTGGGAAGGTGCAGCCACAGGAGAAACTTCTTTTTGAGGAGATGATAGGCTTGGAGTAACTGAGATCGATGAGGAAAGTTCCTTAGGCAATCTTACTGAAGGTATTGGTATATGTTCTGGTATCAACCCCGGCTGAGTTGGAAGTCTCTTTAGAAGATCGGCATTCACAAGTGCAGGTCCACCCATTCCTTTGCTAGGTGATAAAGCGGGTGGCTTTGTGGTAAACATTGGTGGTTCTTGGAACTAAATCCTGTACTTCCATATGCTCCTTTCGAATCTTCATTACATTTAATTGAGGCTCCTTTCCCTTCTTCATTGTCATCAATGTCTTTCCGATATCTGCAAGCTGAGCTGCAGGCAAAGACATGGCACCTCCAGGAGAAACCCCAGGATTACCAGGAATACCAGATATATCTCCTGTCCATACTTTTTTGGGACGACCACGCTTTTTCTTCAATGGTGGCATACCCTCCACCATTGAACCCTGTAGAGGTCGCTTCAGTTTTGTAAGTTTAGTTCTAATGGGTGGATTTGGCATTCTCAATCCTTGTTTTTCAAGCTTTATCTTCTTGTTTGGTGGTAACTGATGCGGTATTAATTCAAAAGCTTGTGGCTTTATTTTCCCATCTTTTCTACTTTTATCTTTAAGCATGGGGGACAAACGATCTAATGGATGAGTAGATAAAGCGGGATTCAAATTGTGCGCGGTAGGAGCAACTTTCTCGTCAGGAACATTAGAGAAATCCTCGTCACTATCAATCATTTCTGTATCAACTGGAGCTCTTGAAATCAACTCAGGATTAGACACATCAATACGATTCATTAACACCTTTAATTCTTTTGGTCTAGACTTGGCCTTCTTTTCTTTCTTCTTTTTCTTTGACACTGAACCTCCAGAACCATCTATTTTGCTTGCCTTTAGCTTTTTTGTAAAAATCTTTAATTTGTCCTTACTGCTAGTGGATTCAAGTTCCTTAGAGATGGAAGCTTGAACGTTGGCTTTTGCCTGTTTTAGAAGCTGTTTTTCTTTACTCTTTGCTTTTACTTTCAGTTTTTTCTCCTTTTTCTTTTGATGGAGTAATTTTCGTTCTTGCTTTGACAGCTTCTTCTTGGAGGTTTCACCTTCCTTTTTCTCAACGAGAGCACCATTTTCGTCTGGAATAAGCATATCGTCATGTGCCCCACCTGAAGGAGCAACTATTTTATCCATGACACCGAACAGACCAGGCTCATCGTTTTCTTCAGAATTATCTCCACCTTTTTCCAGTTTTTTGACACCTTCTAATATTTTCTTCATTGTTGGTGGTTTCTTTTTCTTTTCAGTAACAGATGTTCCACTGTCAAAAAAGTCTTTGTTTGAAGGCGGTTTGGTATCTGGAAGACAACCTATTGCGAACGGAGAAAGAAATCCTTCCCTTGTCATAATGACGGACCTCACTTCTCGTACGGGATGGCCTTGCTCTTCTAGTAATTTTCGAATTCTTTTGATAGCTGCATTCTCAGTTCGAACTCCCAGTCTGTCATACACAAAAATAGTTATAACTATAAGATTACATAGAACTTAGAACAAATGGAAATTAAAAGAAAGATGAACACGAAAGATCTTACTTTTTTGTCGATTTAAAAGTAGCAAACATTGTTGCCGCTTTCAGTCCCGGTTCAATTTCATCATCACTGCTTTCTTGTTCCAATTCATTTTCTTTTTCTTCGTTGTTCGTGCTGTTCTCTAGATTTTCCGTTACAACTTCTGTTGTTACTACAGAATCATCATTCTCAGTTTTTACTTCCACTTCTTCTGTAATCACCACTACTTGATCAGTGAGCACTAATTCTGATCCTACATCAGGGACTTGCGACGGCTCTTCTAAAACCAACGGCATCATCATGCCATTTTGCAATTGATTGCCATCACCATCCGCTAGTTGCGTATCGTCTTCAACCTCAGACTTTATCCTTATTTCACCAGTTGTCACCGCACCTTCTCCGTCGACTTGAAGGTCTTCATCATCCTTTTCTTTTTCTGCATCTTCTGGTTGCTCGAAAATCATTGGTGGCATGTACTCGTGTACATGAACAGGTCTAGTGATAACTTCATCTGAGCCAGGGCGTAAAAAGTTTAAATCGGTTTTTCTCGGTACTGGAAAGTAAGGCGGTTCTTTAGGTAACCTAACCGGCTCAAAATTCTGGACGTATTCCTCCAGTTCTGATACCGAAATGTTCATGTCTCTAAGACCCAACACCAAGTCATCTTCGTTAACGGCAGTTCTTCCATAATGCTCAGCATACTTTGTGGTTTGTTTGGCGACTTGTTGAAGGTAGCGAGACACAATGTCTGCTAGTACGTCAAGTACTGAGCTGTGTGCGCTATTCCATCCAATTTCAAGGCTAATCGAAGCAATTACAGCACGCAACGACTTGTTAAGAAACTGGCTTGTCAACGATTGATCTGGAATCCGGCTCAGAACGAACTCGTGAGTTTTATTATAGAGATCTGTAGAGGAAGAGCTACTTCCCTGAGCCCCCTGTTTGGAAGATGTCTGATTTGTTTTAGGCACCATCTCTCTGATTTTTCTTAGTACGATGAAGTGAAGCTGTTCCTCTATTGTATTCGCATTAGTTTTGATTCTGGAAATTTTAGAATAGATTTATACATACAGTACTAAATAAATAAAATAAAATCTTCAATTAAACTACCACCTAACTTATAATCTTAAAAGAAAGCTTTAATTTGCTACACTGCCTTAATACTTTGCAGTAGTGAGTTGTTAATCTTAAATGTAATATTAACCGGACATTAGTATTATTAGTATTTTAGCTGTTTTTAGCAATAATGAAAAATGCATCATTAGATAATTTTTTTTTAAATCCCATTACCCTCTAAATGACGTAGTCAATGCGTATAATCCTCACCAGCAATAAAATAATTTTATCTTCTATTTAAAGGTTTAGCGTGTAGTGAAAACTTTAAGTAGCCGGTCATTGGCCATAGGTGCACGGAGGAATTTTTTATAATGTTGTTTACAATCTCAAGTCAAGTTCACCTTTTTAACGAGCGTCTATTTTCCAAGAAGTATCATTAGTATTAACTAGAACACTGCGTTCATCGAGCATAAATAAAACATCTATAAAATATTTACTTCAGTCGAATTTAAATAATTTTTAGTGAATACTTCACTTCTATGAGCAAAATTTGCTGTACATCGCACACTCCATTAAATCCACTATTTAATAAATATTAAATCCACCTAATGGAAACAATAAATTAATTTTTGCTTTTGCTGATATACGCCTGTCATGTCACATTGGGTGTTTATATTGACGCAACCCACTCAAGCAATAAACTTTGAAAGGACGTGCGGTCAGTTAGATAGGGCACTATTACTATGCATCTTACGTTTACGTTTACGTGAATTTTACGTTGTGTTTATATATGCCCAGCGGAAATTAAATCAATAATAATAATAGCAATCCTAATTAAATTAACCTTATAATCCGACTTGGCTAACAAACTAGTTATTTAGAATATTTTATGCACCCTCCATAACTTAAATTCGTTAACTGTGCAATTTCTGCAAATTTAATTAACTTTTACTGACTTTCGGGAGGAGGCTCTCGTCCTCCGTCTCCGTCCAAACTCAAAATGAAGCTTTGGACAAATAAACAAAAACATTGACAATTGAATATGGCGGCAGGGAACGTCGAGAGGCTTTTTGGGGTAAGTTGATGCAAGTATATGCGTTTTCCAAGACTTGTTTGCAAGGCAAAAGGCGAAAAGCTAGCCACACAGCCGGTGTGTGCGCGTAGGTGGCTTTTGCAGTCTATGCAGATGAAACAGGAAAAAAGCAAAACTGCCAAAACTGGACATAAAATACCAATTAACTGGAACAGTTAAATTATTAGGTTTTCGTCAGTGCATTCCTTTTTTTCTAAATATTTATTTGAATAGTCATACTATTTAGTTTTGGTACATATACTAAACGGATTTAGCTATTGATGTTTAGTGTAATATAAAAATTAACGTAATTATTACAGTATGAATGGTACACAAGAATTTAACCTAATTATGTTTAAAAATCATTTCTCACATTCCTTCAACTTATATTTTACTTTTAAAAGATTAATACATTGCTCATATGCAGTTCCATCTCTGATAATAGAAAAGTGTCCATCTTTAGATAAGTCAATTACTGTAGAGCCGGCTCTTGCCGCTGCCTCACTTTTTCTCACAGGATGACAATCTGCCCCCATCAAATACATAATGAAGCATTGGCCACATTCTTTTAAACTCTTCAACTGATAAAGTACTTGGCTCACTGGAAAAATTTGCACTAGTTAATGCAACAGGGCCGCCATGAAATTCTGCTAAATTCATTATAAACTTATGATCCGGTATTCTTATTCCTATCAAATTCGTGTTTGGATTTAAATTAGGATTTAACATCGGTTGTCTTTCAAACACTAGAGTGACTGGTCCAGGCAGCAGATCTTCAAGAAGTCTACGTGAAACGTTTACTTTTCCCCATAGATAAACTTGATCGATTTTGGAGACACATATGGCAATAGGTTTTGACGAATCCCGTCCTTTAATTTCGTAGATTCTTGAGATTGCTAAGTCATTCTGGGCATCCCCGGCTATACCATACACAGTGTCTGTAGGAGTAGCAATTAAGCCACCAGAGGAGATTATGCTGGATCCGTGCTGGGCTCCAAACTCTAAATTGTTATCTGTTATTAACATCAGCTGTCGGTTATTGTCATACTTGTCAGGCTCAGGTCTGAGGGACACTGGACTATTCTCCATTGCTGTAGAATATAAAGATGGCACGAGAGGAGGGGGAGCCAGCCGCATTGAGATACAGGAACTGAATAGTGATCTTGAACAGCTAATTAGATTTCTTCGTAATGTAATTGTCGCCATCAGATGCCCAACGGTGTCCTTCTTATTTCGGGTTATTGTATTTATTACAGCACCAAAGACAAAGTGGTTAACATTTGGAAAGTAAATATCACTTCTTTAATCCCTCCAATTGTACTTGCACTGCTTATTACAGCACTCATAAAACGTCGTCATCGGTTCGTCAGCAGACCTAGTTTGCATCTGGTAGAAAAACGCTTCCTTGTGACTACACCTGGGGCACAAAATCTCCGTTCTCTGTCGGTATTCATCAGCTTTGGAACTTTCCACAATATCTATTTCATCGTCATCTCCTTCCTGCGAAAAACAAAATTTAGTTTTAATTACACATGCTCGCAGCCATACCCATATATCATATCGTGGATGATCATTTTAATTTTTAATTATCATAACTAATTTTAATGTTTACCCTAATGTACGCAGGATATCGGTGTTTGCTTATAATAGGCTGCACATAAGGACAAGCGTTGCACTTCCGAACCCAAAATTCTTCTGGTAGCCTTAGAGGAGGATTTCAAGAAAAGTAAATTTCCACATGTAGGACAGAATTTGAACTTTTTGTCCATTTTAGTGCACCACCTGCAAATTTTTTCTTGTGTGATCCTTTTATAATTCCATTTCTAATAAAGTATTATCTATAGGTAACATCTAATGAATTCTATTACAAACAGCTCCGTGATGTAAAAAAAACCCTACCAAAGCTGCGAATATTATATATTATTTTGTTTTCTAGATATTAGTCATTTTTAGACTATTTAGACACAAAATATTCCTTCTTTTTTCTACGATAAATATTACATCAGCCTTGCTTGACGAACAAAATAACTTGAAATGGATTGAAGTTTGAAGAAACACAATACGCAAAGCAAACACGATGATACAGCTGATCCCGCTGGGGACCATATTACCCATCTGGCCATGCATGCATATTGCATGTGCCGTAGTATATAGTTTTGTAATGTGTACTTTGTTTTCCTGTTTGCATTTTGGCTTCATCATCACACTTTATTACATATTTTGCAGCAGCTTTTTTGCACAGGTTCTGTTCTGACCATGATGAGTGTGAGTGAATGAATTATGATTTATGTAATCAATACAGATAAAACAATCAATTAATAATTAATAGTAGTAATTACTACTAAAAAACAATGATTGTGTAATTGTGTTGTATAGTAACAATTTGCATAAAGTTGACTAAACATTTTATGTAATTTTCATTGCGACTACACAGAATTATTCCTACACTCTTTACAGTTTACTTCTTATCTTTTCTGAACCAAAACGATTTCTGCTCAGAAATTTGTCACGGTCGGTCGAATAAACGAAATTTAAAGCTCTCAAAATTAACAAGTTGAAATGGCTGTGGCTGGAACTGGAGCAAAACCGCCGGGTTTGGACCTCGTGCTACTGGAACCACGAGATTCTAAAGATGCGCGCTCAAAAGACAATGCCAATGATTTGAACCTCGTGCTGCTGAAACCTAAAGAACCTAAAGGTGCGACCTCGGAATCGCTAGACGAGGACAAGGGTACGGACCCGGGTAATTTTCTTGATAATGCAATTGACACTGTAGTTGAAAAGGTGCAAGATTTTGCGAAAGCACCTCTCGCCTTTTTCACCGGTAAAAGCAAGAACCCAAGTCGAACACCTTCCTATTCTTACTCGTCTTATCCGTCAAAAAAGGAGGAGAAAAAGTGCTGCCGTTGCTGCTTTCCATGTTGTCCGGAACCATGCTATGGGCCTTCAATGCTTCATCAGGTCCCAGTTCACATTGGTGTAATTCCTATGCGCAGTACAGCTTTCCAAGCACCGTACATTCCCCTTCCAAAGCTTTGTGATCGAGTCATTGGGGATGATGACGAAGATGATTGTAGCGAGGATGAAAACGGGGTTCAGTTTCAGTTTAAACCTCAGACCAATTGTAGAACTGAAGTGACCTTCACAATTGAACCAAAGCCACAGCCAGCATGGCTAACAATGCTTAACTGTGGATTCAAGCCAATGGTGAATTGTTCTGCTCCGCCTTGCTACCTGAGCCCTAATGGGAACCCTGGGATGGATTATTGTTGTGGTTCACAGTCCTTCGTAAACCGGGCCTTTGGTTCGCAAGCAAGCTATGGGGGACTTGCAAACTTCCCCACTTTAGACCAAATAAAAACATCCCTTCCCGGAAGTCAAATTACAAGAACAGGATCTGGGAAAGTGAAGGGGGATTCGAGTTGGTCAAAAACCTCTGTAAGTCAAACTCGAAGCCAAACTGAATCTAAAAAAAGCGGAAGTGATATTGGTCTTAGGCAAAGGAACGTTGACCCAGGATCAGGAAAGAAGAAAGCGACTCTTGACGCAATGAAAAATAAAACTGACTCCAATCTGACAAAAACTATAGCTGGTTCTGAGCAGGAAAAAACTAAAACTGCCCCTGATCAAGAGAAAAATAAAGCTGACTCTGGCCCGAGGAAAAGTAAAGCTGAGTCTAACCAGGTGAAAATCCAAGCTGACTCTGGCCCGAGGAAAAGCAAAGCTGAGTCTAACCAGGTGAAAATCCAAGGTGACCCTGGCCCAGAGAAAATCAAAGCTGACTCTGGCCCGAGGAAAAGTAAAGCTGAGTCTGACCTGGCGAAAATCAAAGCTGACCCAGGTCCAGAGAAAATTAAAGCTAGCTCTGGCCTGGAGAAAAGTAAAACCGACAATGCTCCGAGTAAAAGTAAAACTGACTCTGGCACGGAGAAAATTAAAGCTGAATCTGGTCAAGCGAAAATCAAAGCTGCTCCTGACCCAGAGAAAATCAAGTGCTGACCCTGGCCTGGAGAAAAGTAAAACCGACAATGCTCCGAGGAAAAGTAAAACTGACCCTGGCACGGAGAAAATTAAAGCTGAATCTGGTCCAGCGAAAACTAAAGTTGCTCCTGACCCGGAGAAAAGTAAAACTGACGCTGGCCCGAGCAAAAGTAAAACTGATCCGGAACCAGAGAAAAATAAAACTGATCCTGTTCCAGTAAAGAGTAAAGCTAAACCTGACCCTGTTACGAATAAAAGTAAAGCCGAATCATCTATACAGAAACAGAATGCTAATAGTGCAGTTGATACTACTACTATTTCTCCGGCAATACCCAGCGAGACAGGAACCACAGGGGCTGTGAAAAAGAAAAAAATAAATTCATCATTATCTTAATTTCAATCAATGTCAGAAAATAAATAACGCGACAAAGCTCCATTTTGCGTTTACATTTTAAGGGATTTTGATTGTGAATTAGGTATACATGAAAAAAATGAAAAATATGTCACAGCGTTGTAGGCAGGCACGTATGACTTTCCTGGACTGGGACATGTTTTCGAAAATGAAGCTCTTATTAGGGCCAGGCCAGACCAGCACTGCTAAAATAATTGTTATAACCTATTAAAACTACTGTGAACCAATTGGCACATATTATCATTTTTATTTCGTAGCTGTATTGATCCATCATCAAAAAAATTAGTCATATTTAATCTTATACTACAAAAGCATTATACTTAAGTAACGTTAAAAACTTTTATTACACATGGTAATGATCAAATTGAAAGACTATTATCATAGATATGTAAAAAAAAGTCCAGATGAACTTCAGAGTATGTAATTGTTTCAAATTAAGAAATACATTCACAGTCAATAAAAAAAGAACATAATCACACTAGTATAAAAAGGTGACTAAAAATGCTACTAAAATGAGATTCAACACATGAAGGGAACCATGAAGGGGTGCCCCGTTCCCACTTCCGTATACGCTTTCATAAGCAACGATATTATCCAGATTTTGACAAACTTTGTTAACTTTCTGGTTCCCGTGCGCCGTCAGTTCTTCCTTGGAAAACTTGGGAACTAAGCAAATTCTATCTGCGTTCCTTGTCAACGGCACCTTTGTCATTCTTTCTGTGTAGCTGAACGTCTCGGAATTTACTATTTGTCCTGATTTATCATCCAGGACTTCTATTTTGAACCCTAATATGTCCATTTTAGACTTGACCCTCCACTTCACATCTAAATTGTGACCGTCATGGCTTAGAGAGCGAATTTCAACATCGTAGTTGATGGGGATTTTAGGGGAGAACGGATCCTCCAGATAATCACACACCAGTTCATTTTCATCCATTTCACTTAGAGGTGCTGTCGCACCCTTGCACCTAAAGTTATTGTAGTCATCAAAGTACTCCTGGCTGAAATTTGTCAATTTTGGTCTGATATCTTCAAAATGGCGCTTAAGGAATATAAGTCTGCAGTCACATGCGATTGGATTGTTCATTAAAACTACTCTGGTTCCATTTTTAATTTTCGGAATGAAGTCCATGTTGAAAAGTTTTAAGCGGTTACTATTCAAGTTAATGTACTTTAGATCTGGAGCCTTTGGGAGTATTTCTGTAGGAAATTTTCTCAGATAATTGCCTTCCAGATTAATAGCTTGCAGTTTTGGTGGGGGTCCAATAATCGCTGAGTCAATGAAGGACAAGTCATTATGACTTAAGTCCAGTTCCTTCAGGGATGTTAAGTTTCCAAGTATCATTGGCTTCACTTCGGTAATTTTATTTCTGGATAAGTTTAAGACCTTCACAGTTTTCGTTCCTTTCAATATTTCCTTTGTGACGAGCATCAAGTTGTTGCTTGATAAGTTGACATTTGCTAACCTAAAATTAGTCCAGCGAAGTTCTGGAAAAGTTCTAGAGTAAATTGTGGAAATCTTGTTGTGACTCAAGTCCAAAGTTTGCAAAGAAAGATTTTCTTCAAAAAGGCAGTTTGTCGAGTTTTCTGTTCGCTCTATAAAATTCCTCGATAGATTGAGAGTGCGCATGGAATTCAAAGCAGAGAACGCTCCCACAGGTATTGATTTGAGCTGGTTCTGACTCAGATCTAGAAGTAGAAGTTGCAGCATTCCGTCAAATGCTTTAATTTCTATAGAAGAGATGTTATTTTGCCCCAGAAGCAACTCAAAAACAATTGGAAGACGGCCAAGAGCTGCTCGAGGCAAATGTTTCAAAGCGTTGTTAGATAAGTCAATATACTGCACTGTTGTGAGAGTGGACAGTGCGTCCACTGGAATTTCAGTAACATTGTTGTTAGCCAAATTGATTCTTGACAAGGCTCCTAAATTATCAAAGGAGCCACCCGGAAGATTCCCTCCAAGTTGATTTCCACTTAGATCGTAGTCTCTGCAGAGCGTTCATTGTAGGCCAGGCTTTTGCTAACGAAGATATTTCGTTATTGGCGAGGTTGAGATTATTTAAGCTGCCGGATATCTGTAAACAAATCAAGTACACAATTATTAGTCCGTAATAGCTTAAAGAACTACTATCCTAAACTTCGGCTCTTTTTAATAATTATTAAATAGATATTGCCTTACCTGGAAAACCTTCTTCAATTTATTGTTAGCTACGGAAAGATCTCGCAAGGAAGCCATCCTGGAGAAAGCTGCATTACTCACAGTTTTCAACTTGTTATTGTCCAAAGAGAGCTCAAGAAGTGTGGGAATGGCCCCAAAAGCCGAACCGGAAATATCTGTCAAATTGTTATCGCTGGAATAAAAAAAATGTAAATTCTCATTTAACCCCAACTGATTTAGATTCAGCTTAGCAAGAAAAGTTTATGTATCATAGAAATATATATGTAAATGCATTTTACTTACCTTATGTTCAAACTTCTCAAACTGAACAAATTAGTAAAAATAGCTGAATGAATTTTATGAATATTATTGTAGCTCAAGTCCACTGTATGAAGCTCGTACAACTTGGGAAAGGTGTTTTTGTTGACTTCAATCAGCTCATTATGACTCACATTCAGCATCTTAATGCCAGCCATATGCTTAAGCGGGATATCTCCTGTCAGCTTCAATTTATTATACTGGAGTCTCCATTCATTGGGATAACTAATTTCATCAAAAGCTGCCTTTGTGAAGTTGTCAATCAAGTTATGGCTCATATCCAGTACAGTCATATTCACACAATTCTGGAAGGAGTCTTTTTCAATGACAGAAATCATATTGCGGCTAACATTCACAACGACATATGCCAGTTCCTGGAAGGCTCCCGTTTTAATTCTGCTCAGTTGATTTTCCGGGATAAGAAGTTCCTCGGCAAATGGGAGTTTCATGAACATTTGATAATCAATGAACTTGATGAGGTTTCTAGATAAATCAATTGTCTTAATTCGCTGCAATGAGTTGAAGGCGCCACGTCCCACATCCGCAATTTGATTATCACTCAGATAAAGTCTCGTCAGTAGCCTCATGCCTCGAAAAGCGGCAGCATCTAACTTTGTAATTTTATTATGTGTTAGATAAATCACTCTCAGAAATCCATTTCTAGCGAAGGCTCCTCTTTTAAAGTCAGGAATGAGGTTGTGACTTGCATTGAACCAAGTTAATTTACTCAAATGGAATAAAATATCCGGGATCCAGCTTATCAAATTGATTCCAAGCAATATCCAAAAATTCCAAGTTTTTGAAAGGTTGGAAGGTATCTTTTGGAATGTCAGTGAGATTATTTCCATGTAGATCCAGCCTGGACAGCTTTCCCAGGCCTATAAATGTCTGCTTCGTCACTGAACTGATATTTCCATTTGAAATCCGAAGGGCCTTAAGAGAGCCCAACCCTTTAATGGGGTCATTCAAGCTTGCAATATTATGCTTGTCCAAAGTAAGAGTCTCTAGAAGTTCCAGGTTATCCAGTGCATCATTTGGGTAGCTTTCCAATTGTGTTCCCACCAGTTCCAGAGATGTAAGTGTGTTTCTCACGTTAAAAAACACATCCGGAAATATTGTCTTTATCGGACTGTCTACTATTCTTATCTTTGTTATGTTGACATTATTGAAAAGCTTNCCCACCAGTTCCAGAGATGTAAGTGTGTTTCTCACGTTAAAAAACACATCCGGAAATATTGTCTTTATCGGACTGTCTACTATTCTTATCTTTGTTATGTTGACATTATTGAAAAGCTTTCCATACAGTTTCTCGGTGTTAAGATTAACGATTTCCAAAAATTGGATTGGAATCTGTTGTATTCGGGGATAAGCCATTGCTGTAGCCAGAGTGGCTAATGACACTTCTTCGCACTTTACAGTAATCCCATCGTCACTTGTAGAAAGGCATAGACATGGCCATATCAAATTTCTGTCTGGACATTTGTACTTAGGGCCTGGTGGAATATAACCACCTTCACTGAAACTTAACTGACTGCTTATTATAATCACCGCAGTAGCGAGAAACGAGAGCATTTTCGAAAATCCTATCACAGTTTGCCCCGCCATTTCGCTTATTTTTTTACAGAGAATTTGTTCAAAAGTATATTAATATTTTACTGACGAGTAATGTCAGTTGAAAACATTTTGTCAGTTTTCTTTCACGTAACTTCCATTCTCCTTTTCAAACACGGAACTGCTTCTCCTTCCCACATGATGTCCTGTTGTATCTGGAGGTGTAAAAAATCATTTTTTAGAAAGATTCTCTTTCTAAACTACGGTTATTTCTTTTCACAACAATGGCATATACATAAATAGTGTAACAAACAATTTAAAAAAAGCACTGCCAAGAGAAAGAAGAGCCAGCTCTAATAAGACTAGGAGAAGCAAAGCAAAATGGATTTTTTGGTGATTGTTATTTTGTTTCAAGGTAGATTAAAAAGCAACATAAAAGATGTGAAATCGTGTGGGTCGGTTACTGTTCTTCGTGCAGTTCAAGCCATTCATCTGTTTATCGGTCCATTTTTTACGCTGAGATGTCTAAAGTGAATGTACCTTTTCCTTCTTGCATAAGTTTTTCTGTAGTTGGTGGTGGTATTGTAAGATGTACCATTAATGGTAGGTGGAGGTGACATACAGGATGAATCTATATCATAGACGCCTGACAGGACGGCCTGTGCCAGTACTGATACTAAGCCTACAAGGAAGAATATCATTTTAAAATTTACATTTTTTTTCGTGGTCGATCTTCTTCGCGTAGCGTGAAATCGTGAAGCATGAAATAATCATAGTTATTATTGCCGGAGTAATGTAGGAGAGAAGATCATACATCACCCTTTAAAAGACACTGTAGCTTTCGTGTTTTCATTCCACAGTCTCCACGAGGGTGTGAGAAAAATTAAGAGAGAAAGAAATTATACGCTATGGTTCGTGACGTTTGCAATTTTAGCTCAAATGAATTTGACTTTGAACATGAATTTATTATCAGTCTTAGCAGTCGTGAAAATTGATATGTTCCAGTGGGCGAAGAAAAACTGCCTCCAGTGGAGATTACTGAATTTAGACTGTGCTGAAGAGCATAGATCATCCCCTAGCCTCAAGGAGATTCTAGAGAAGGAAGATTTTGCAAAATCTGCTTAGCAGATGATTACTTTCTAGCAAGTATTTTTATATAATGAGCTTTGCTACGGTTCATATGTAGAGTTCTCATCTCACTTCCATTTAGTTGGCTTGTCATACAAGACCAAACTGTACATGACAGATTATGCGATGAGACGACAAAATGATACTGCCAAGAACGGTCTAAAGAAAATGTGGGCTTATCGTTAGTTATAAGGACTGCCATATAGCAGGGTTGTAGTCGTAAGGCTGTCGAGAAACCGACGACAAAAATTTTTGCTGTTATTTTCAGTATAATTACAGCCTTTTATGTAATGAACAAAGGCAGGATTCCATTTATGGGGAAAAGGTCAACGGAGTGAGCCATCTTTTCTGTTCACTTTGGGGTAAACGTGATACTGCACAATACCCTTACAACTTTGCGGTAGTAAAACATGTCTTTTCACATTTAAAAGGCCAAAATACCAGCAGACTTCACCGAGTGTGTATGTATATGGGAACGCTTCCTACTCATCATTAATGTCAACACTGTCATTATATGCCTTGGATTTTTTTTTTGAGTTATGATAAACGACTTTGGCACAATTACATGCATTTTATGCGCGCACAACAATGTTCAGAATTTACTTTCCATGTTGGCACATTTGATTCAGCAGGTGTGTGCGTGGGCGCTTACAATTTTGCCGATATGTAAACTAAATGCTTTAAATTTTCAATTACGATAAACCTACCTACACAGGCTATTTACAAAAGAATAAAATGCAATAAATTAGACTAATATTTGGATTTTTGTTTAAGAATAATAACATTTTTGTCCCAAAGTCATTTTCATTCATGGATTCGCCAAACAGCCATAGCCTTTTGGAACTTGTCAACCTTCCAAACGGAGATATTTTCACAATGGAGATAATTTATGATACTATCAATCTTCACAACTCCGCAGCAACTTTTTTAACTCCGCTTGAAAGTTCCAACCAAAGACCTGCAGTGAATGACACATGTTAACCTACGTCCACTTTGTATGCATTCTATTGTCAGTAAGCATATAATTGGTCGACCTTTCCATACCATTTTTGTCAAAACAACAATCAGAAATATATCTTAATTTAATTGCTACATTTGCTTTGAGAGATGCACTCTAAAATTGCATCAAAATGTGTCAATACTATTATTCGCACTAATTTAATATGGTCAATCGTTATCGGACAAATCTGTGGCAATATCAGCCCTCCACGCGAGATTTTCCTTAAATAATCAAATCGAAGATCTTTCATGCACTTATATGCATATTCATGTCAAAACACAAAGGGTGGAGTTCTGAGCTCTCGTCGATCAAATTCAGATAGTAAATGCAGTAGCAGAGCACATGTCCCAGCCACGTCCCCAATAAAAATTAATTTGACGATAACTAGTTTAATGTATCTGGATCAGATTCAGCCAAGTGCGGAAGAGTTTTTTCTTTCAAGTTATGCATCTACAATGTCTTGTTAATCGATTCATGTACAGAGAAGTACTGTGGCCAAAAAAAGTAATTTGTTTTATTATGGTGGAGTAGTCTGAGTGGCCACAAATGAAAAGTTGAAGTAGTCTTGCTTTCCACCTATACGCAGGTATTTTTTTTACAAAGGATCCGCTTGCATTTGCAGGTAAAATTAAACTTTTGAACTTGAGTATGAAAAGTGCACACTCCTAGTTCCATAAAAGGATCTTGCCGAAATTGGAAATGCATCAGCATAAATGCATACTTAAAATTTTTTTACAGGTAGAAGCAATGACTGACTTACTTCGTAATGCGCAGAATATAATTCAATTTTAGTGTTTCTACTGACGCAAGACTAAAAGAATGAGAATGGGCTTAAAACTAAAATAGAGAGTGGCTCAGCTCAGGCAGCAATCCACAGGCTGCAGCTAATAAGCGTAGCTTTCATGAATGATTGGAAGGTCAAGTTTTGCTACTTTTGGTATGACCGTTCGTGACCGCAGAATAATATGTAAATCTTATTTTTTACTTACACAGGTTGTTTATGATACAAGCAGAAATTGGCATAAAGTTTGAAATTAAACCATAGTGTTAGATAATGCGTAGAGCAACACCTAATTTGCTTATTAGAAAGGTGCAATTAACCTGGGTATTTATAGTTTACCTAATATGGATGATGCGTCATCCTATTCCAAGCTTGAATTCTAGTAGCATCAACTTTCTTCTTATTCGTTGGCACCCAATATGTACTGCTCAAGCCAGAACTTTATTTCTTAATCACTTGCACATTCGCCAACAAAAGTAGAATCGGAACAATAACTCGCTAGCAAACTACAATAAATATCTGATTGTACTCGATAAGTCCAAAAGCACATTTTGCAATATAAATTGTCGCTAAAGATATTTTAAAAAATGCACCGCCAAATAATTTCACAGAGTAATCTTTCCACAGAACTTCCACTTTCAATTTCTTTAACTTCAATGCTTCAAATTCAAGGCTGCAACTGAACCCTTTTCGTTTAAATTTAGACTGCGTAAAATAACTTTGAAAAAATATGGCCCAGATACACCAATTTATATACATGTACACGCTTGCACTCGCCACATGTACGTCATTAATTGCTCTAATACCTCTTTACCTATCTAGCAATGGAAGGGTTTACCCCATCCTCAAAGAAAATGAAAGTTACGTAATTTATCTATATGTACACGCTTGCACTCGCCACATGTACGTCATTAATTGCTCTAATACCTCTTTACCTATCTAGCAATGGAAGGGTTTACCCCATCCTCAAAGAAAATGAAAGTTACGTACGTCATATTCTGCGATACATTGTTGAATTTTCGTTGCTTGCAACCTCCCATGCATTCTTCAATCTAAACTTAGCAAAACTTAACAGCACAGTTCGTTACAGAAGAAGGATGTCAATATTTCTAAGAGCCTTTTACACTTAGAAAGCCAGTGCTGAAGGGATTCATGCACGCACTAGTGGCGACGATCCACACAACTGAAGAATGAAAAGGGTTGAGAACGAAAATAAATGTTGCGATACATTGTTGAATTTTCGTTGCTTGCAACCTCCCATGCATTCTTCAATCGAAACCTAGCAAAACTTAACAGCACAGTTCGTTACAGAAGAAGGATGTCAATATTTCTAAGAGCCTTTTACACTTTAAAAGCCAGTGCTGAAGGGATTCATGCACGCACTAGTGGCGACGATCCACACAACTGAAGAATGAAAAGGGTTGAGAACGAAAATAAATGCGCATGAGCTATAAGAATTCATACAGGTATTCTCATTAGAGATTCATGTAAACTCCCTTACGAAAAAAAATCAGCACATAAAGGTACATAGTAGACAAGAGAAGGATCTTTGTTGAAATGCTGAGATTGGAAAGTACCGCAGTGTATGCGTATTGCAGTGCATGAGGCGCAGCGCCAGTCATGATGCAGCCCTTCTACAAAAAATGTTGGAGGCTGCGCTAGCAGCGTATCACTTTGCTATCTTGTACGCATTTACAATATTATAATTCAACATTTCAACCCTCTGCACCTTATTTGGTTACCTGTCTTAAGAAGTCGTCTTTTGTTGAAAGGGTCTTATCCACTGAAACCATCATCTTTGTCGCTGTAAAAATGCTCTCATTCTGCTGCAGGCTGCAGCGACATTCCTATGTACATATCCCCGTGCAACTTAATTGAAGCCCAAAAAGTGATGTGTAGGTATGCTGCGTTACTTTTTGTTTGATACAGACATTTTGACGATTAATAGATCTTGAGTATACAAACTAAGCCTTGACAGGATGTTATAATATACCTATGCAATATATAGAACAACTTTGAACGAAGTCTGGAGATTTGGGTGGAGTACCAAATCTCTTATTTTTATCGTTTATGCTTGGCTGCTCAAAAAAACTAGATTAGAAATAACCAGCTATTCCAACTTCTTTCCTCTAATGCCAATATTGCCAATACTTCAGTAATACCTATTATTAGCTTTGTATGCGGATACAAATGAAGTTCATAAGTATAACCTGAAGATATACACAACTTTATGCATACATGAACTTGGTTCTGATGGCATTTCGTTGCTGACATTGACATTACTATTTGCTGACCGACATTTACATTCTTGCCTATTTAAGTTTACTGCTTATCTTTATCGTCAGCACAATACCTAATACGATCCTTGCAGTCATATGCAAAAGTCGAAATCCTTAGATCTTTCCGGGTTTTCTGGTAATTGTCTTTCTAATGTTGTCATTTGGGAAATGCCATGGACCTAGGTTCTCGCTATACAGATATACACAGCGAGAACCTTAGTCCATGGGGAAGTGCTAATATTTTAACTGGAAATAAAACTAAATATTCTGTATTTTAACTGCTGCACTAAATCTTAAAGGATTTTTGACAACTGGAAAGAATGAAGGTCGGTAAATGAAAGTGACGCACCATGTAAAATAAAAGGATTAATCCTCGCACGCAATAAAGTATTATATCAGGATTAAACAACTTTACTAGTAAAAATTCCACTAGCATCATTAAAATGCATAATGCGATAATGTCAAGCTTCATGATAGTACACCTATGGGGTCGAGAGGGGAGATCGGAAGAGATAAAAGAAAAATCCAAGGCATTACACCACACCTTTTACGTGAAAGTATATTGGGTAGGTATTTTTATAGGAGGTTTAGCAAAGTAGTTGTTTTATGTTTACAACCAGGAGGGTCAGATGTACAACCTTGAAATCCTTGACAAAATGACGAGTCCCATAAATAAAGGAATGAAGATCTTGTTTTATCATTATCAGTTAGTAAGCATCAGAATCTATGTTACTAAAAGCATCTAACTCCTTATCTTTCGTTCACTTTCAGACATCCTTTCAAATTCCTCTTAAAAATTAATTGCATGTAAAACGACTGCATTTATATACTGGAATGTGGAAATCTCTCGGCACTTCTTTTCTACACTCCGGCTTTTGCTTGAATCCCAGATTTCTTTCGTTGAGGAGTTCATTTTTAGTTCAAACTTCGACGAGGTGGGCTGGAGTCCGAGATTTTAGCTGGAAATACAAATACAACAAAGTAGAAGGGCTGACAATGGCAGATCTGTCACGGGAGGAATATCAACTTGAAAATATACCCTTGGAGGATATTCAGAATGGTTATTATTTTAACATTAACTAATTAAGTTTACACATTTTTAGCATTATTTTAAAGCAATTATTCAATACTAAATTATTTGTATTTATCAGCACTGAACAAAAATCTGGGGAAATTTTTCAAGGAAGTCTCCGTTTCCGTCTCAGAATGCCCTGACTTGTCACAGAACCCTTATAATTTAGCTACAGAAGGGATCGGTGCTAGTGGCGCTGTCTTACTAGATATTGGTGGACCACCTTATCTCATTCCATTAGGTAATAAAAAATGTGTCTTAATTTGATTTCCTGCGTACAGGTTACTACTAACCTATTTCTATATTCTATTAATCATTAATCATTCCATTAGTGAACCGAGAGAAGGTTTATGACTTGTCCAAAATAATTCCACATCATGTTGGAAGTGAAGGTTTTCCAAATGGTTGGTATGCATGCGGAGCTGCAGCAGGACCATGGCCCTCTCAAGGTTCCAACTGTGAAATGATTGTAAATCTAAAGTTGGGCAAAGACGGAAATGTTGAAAACAATAAGTCCCGTACTGCACTAACATCTGCTGGAAAAGAAGAAGACTTATCGGTGAACCATTTAGGAAATGACGAAGCGAGATGTGCGGTCCTCTCAAACATTCTTGTGTCAGGTGGAAAGGGCCGTATTCTTGAAATTAAATGTTCGGTACGAACCGACAAATCCAAAAACTTCACGAGTGCCATTCGAGAGGCATTACATCAAGAATTCGGCGACAGCAAACCAGTCGCTCTTGGAGGACTCTTCAGAGTTACCGACTCCAATACTAAGATTCACGTAATGAGAGACTTTTCAAAGACACCATTAACCTCTGAGGATGATGTGAATACATGGTTGAAGTTTTTCCATGTTAAACCTCCCATGCTCTTCCAATCTGTATTGGTTTCAAGTGACCCAGGCCTGGACTTAAGAATTGATCACTCTCATGGATGGAGATTACACGAAGAAGGAGAAAAGGAAGAGGCTGGCCATTACCATTATGATGACATGCCGGACACAGTGGAGTATCATGGAATTTATGCCACAGCGCAGAAAATTATGCGAATTGATAGGCCCCAAGTGAGTCATCAACTTGGAAGAGATTGAAAATACCATGAACGATGACAGAGATAGAAACAAACCTTCATGGAAATATTAAAATTTGGAAAATAAACTTTATTTTACGGCATTTTAATTATCCATAACTAATTATCCAGTTATGGCTGCATCCTAAGAGCACCATCAAGTCTCACAGTTTCTCCATTCATCATTGGATTAAGTACAATTGTTTCAGCTAGTTGAGCATATTCTCCAGGATAGCCTAATCTGGATGGAAATGGCACAGTTGTGGCAAGAAACTTCCTTACTTTTTCTGGAAGACCCATTAACAAAGGCGTCTCAAACAATAAACCTTTCCTTGCAGGCTTCGAGT